>JAAGKR010002894.1:67407-83822 GCA_011419295.1 Clarias macrocephalus
TGTGTGTGTGTGTGTGTGTGTGTGTGTGTGTGTGTGTGTGTGTGTGTGGACGGAGAGATCTGAGCCACACTCCGATGTGCCTGATACAGAACTCGTCTGATCTGCTTTTCTTCAGTGTAATAACTTGTAACGCGAGGTGACAGGTCTTACATAAACATCTCCAGGCCGCTGGATGGAGGTAGGAAGGGAGGGAGAAATTTATGTGCGTGTTGGTTGAAGCGTATCAGCTCCTCATATCTCGCAGTTTTTGGGGATGTTTTTGAAGGAAGCTCGCACACCCAGAAGGATAGGCCACCCAGACCGAGCTCGACCGAGACGTTCCTCAAGCTCATGAGTGCTCCAGGACAGGAGTGCCGTAGAAGGCGTACCACCTGGAGCACTTTTATGGGAAAGCGGTGCAGATGCATTCTGGGTGAGGAGTAAACTCGCTTCCATGTAAAGACGTAAATCTTTCTTTTTTTTTTTTTTGTCCCCCCAGTGTATCTGATCTCTGGTCACTTTTAAAGTTGTAGTTTTATCTCCTGAACGTATTTACGAGCCTCTTAAGCTTTTTAAAAGCGGCTTCGATGTCCGATTCCATGTTTCACAGATGGAGCAGTTAATTTTAACATGTGACCAGCTACAGAATGCTGTGTGTGTGTGTGTGTGTGTGTGTGTGTGTGTGTGTGTGTGTGTGTGTGTGTGTGTATATATATATATATATATATGTATATATATATATATATATATATATATATATATATATATATGTATATATATATATATATATGTATATATATATATATATATATATATGTGTATATATATCAAAGCCTATCAGAAAGCCAGGAAAATAAGAGATAAAGCAAAATGAAGCTATGCTTACCAATGAAGATAATATAAAAATTATCTTAGTTGATGCTCGGATTGGAGCCTGTATTAATTATTTTGTTAGCTTTCGTTTTGTTAGCTTTCATCGTACTCATATTTGCTTGTTGAACACTGTGTTTCCGAGTTAGTGCTCTCTTTGCTATGGTAATAACTCTTCTGTAAAAACTTTCCACCAGAGTTTCGAGTGTGGCTGTGGGGATTTGTGTCCATTCAGCCACAAGAGCATTAGTAAAGTCAAGCACTGATGTTGAGTGAAGAGACCTTGAGTGCAGCATGCTTTCTACGTCATCCTATAGGTGAACAGTGAGGTTGAGTTCAGGGCTCCTAAGTTTCTTCACTTTAATCTTGGCAAACAATATATTTCATGGATCTGGCCCTTTGCACAGTAACAGTCATGCTGGAACCGGTTTGTGGTATCTTCGGGTGTTTTCTTATTAAGGCCCTGGGATCATTTTCGCATACACTTGACCCCAAAGTCTGGTTAATTTTGATGAAATAAGAACACAAGCTTTCCACGCTCAGGAACAGTGCTTGAGTGGTTTACCTGATCGTACCGAATATGGAAGTGGCCACAATGTCACCAGTACCGCCTGTTTCCAGAGAAATTTCTGTGTTCATGTAGCACGCACGAATCCCGTCATCTGACCTATACAGCCGTAGCTAATCAAGTAGGAAGGCACATGAGAGATATTTACAGGAATAGCAATTATATTAGGCATAGAACAAAGATTGATTTCTTCTTTTTCTTCTTCTCCTTGTGTTTAACGGCGACTCACAACCCAACTAGGTGCAAACTGCCGCCTGCTGTATGGGAGGATGAAAATGCTCAAGTGTACCTCAGTACAGGGAAAAATTATAGGGAGAGAGAGCAATCGTTTCTGGGCATGGTACAAATTGGGCATGCCTAGTGTTAAAGTGCCGTTAGTTTCAGAGAATGCAAGGACATTCTAATTTGGGAAAGAACAATCAGTTTGGGCAAGAACCACATGTGGGTAGTGCTTGTGTGTACCAACACTTTTATCCCCTAACACCTGAACGGGAAGCTGAGCCTGTTGGGCCTGACCACCTTCCTCTGTAACTGGATACCTGACTTTCTTACCAGAAGACCTCACATGTCAGTGCGGATGGGGGACTGCACCTCCAGCACCACCACACTGAGTACTCAGCCCCCCAGGGCTGTGTGCCGAGTCCCCTGCTGTTCACACTGCTGACTCACGACTTTGTAGTGACACAAAGATCGAACCACTTCACCAAGTGTGCTGATGACACGACCGTGGTGGGTCTCATCAGCAAGAACAGCATAAAGTCGGCATACAGAGAGGAAGTGCAACGGACTTGTGTAAAGACAACAACCTGTCTCTGAACGTTGCTAAAACAAAAGAGATTGTTGACTTCAGGAGGACACAGAGCGATCCTTACCACTTTCTATAGAGGGCATTGTGGCTGATCGAACACACCCCTTTCACTCACTCTTCACCCTCATGCCATCTGGAAAAAGGTACCGAAGCATTCGGGCCCTCACATCCAGACTGTGCACCAGCTTCTTTCCACAAGCCATACGTCTCCTCATCAAAAGGAACTGGACTGATGCACACACACACACACACACACACACACACACACACACACACACACACACACACACACACATACCTGTACAGTACAATCACTCAGATAAACCCAACTACCTCAAAACATTGGGACTGAACTGATAAACATACACACGCAAACACACTGATCAACAACCATCTAACAATTGTTCATACCAATCTGTAATTGCTCTTTCATACAATATTTATTACCTGTTATTTGCACAAAATTCTTTTCCATCTTCGCTGCTACTTACAAGAAATCCTTAGTGTTTCTCCTCCCACTACCTCAACTCACTACCTCATCACCACGAAGTATTGAAATGTGTCATGTTGTCATGTTGTCACTCTTGTTTGCACATTTGCACGTGCACTTTGTTGTCTCTTTTGCATAGGACTTAGCCTATTTGACTTGACTTTTAACAAAGAGGATCTGTTGTAGACCTACATTAAACAGTGGTGTTTTTTTTTCTAACACTACAGCTAGCATGTGGAATATAAACCTAACATTTGTAGCTATTTATCCTGGGTCTTTACTTAAGCACCAAGGTAACATAATGGTAGTAAAGAGGTAAACATGTCAAGAGAGGCCCTTGCATTATCCTACGTTGGGCACCTCTGTTGCTGGAGTTGCCTGTTTCTTCCATTGACAGATTCAAAGGCTAAAGTTTCTCACACAGTGATACAGAAACCTGGGGCTCTGTGTTTCTGAACCAAAACGAATCAGGTTATTATTGTGAAACATTACTAAAGGATGTCTGTTGTAATACCTACTTGTCCATCGGATTCTTAAACTGTGTCTAAAACAGAAAGTAGCAAACCAATACCTGTAAGGAGATACCGTTTGAAGGCAGCGATATGTCATTATGTTGTCACAACACTGACATGAGCTGTTTGCTATGCCTTAAGCACTGTAAGATAAACTAAAATTTGGTATATTTTGTGAAAACAGATTGAGTATTTAGGTTACACTGGCATTGTGTTTAATTTTGTAATTTTTTTTGTCCATAAGCTGTCATATATAAAATATCCATGTTCCCTTAAAAATGTAACATACAGGTGAAACATCACTTAATGCTTTCTGTCTCAGAATACAGCATGAGCAGGGATATTTTGACGTATTGGATAAATGCTTTGTTTGAGAGACCATGTCTTTTATTCAGTTAATATATATATATATATTTTTTTACAACTTAAGGGAACTTGTTAAAGGAAGAAATATACAATGTGTCCAGCAGTTTTAAGAGTAACATAGAAACATCATGCTTTAATGGGAAACTGGGAAAAGATTAGGTTCTCCACATATGTTGCCTATTACTAGACACTAAAAGAGAAAAATGTGAGGTGGACTGACCATCACACCCGTACTGTATGTGGTAAGCACATATGTAAGCACAGAACTGTATGGAATGTCTTTATACCATTTGGCATTGCAGTTTCAATTTGCTTGAACTAAGAGGCCCAAACCTGTTCCAGCCTGATAAAGTCTCACAAAGTCACTCCATGAGGACATAGTTTGTCAAGGTTAGAGTGGGAGAACATGAGTGTCCTGCACAGAGCCCTGACCTAAACCTCACTGAACATCTTCGGGATGTACCGGAACACTGACAGCACCCCAGACTTCCCCACACTTCATTAATGCTCTAGTGTTTGAATGACATTATATAGTGTACAATGACCTCTGTATGAAAGTATCTCTCTGAAAGAAACCTCTGTATTTATACATGATGTGAACGTTTGTGTGAAGAAACGAGCTGGTATTCATGTAAACACAGCTTAGAAGATGTTGTAACTCAATTCTCAGTCGGGTGCTGTGGTATTGTTTCTCCAGCCATATGCTGATGTTGCTTTTGGCAGAAAGAGACCTTGAGAGATGAAACCTAGTATCTATCTTCTCCATTGTCTCAGAACTTGACTCTGTGTGCTTAAACGAGAGCAGTTTGTCGAAATCACAGTTGGCCTGTATGGTAATCTACTTGCAAGCATGTTACTGAATAATGCAACTTCCGAACTGAAAATCCACACAACTCTTTGAGGTTACGTTGAGCTAAAAAATTATATTTGTTACTCAACATTGTTTCAGAGCTCAGATTATATGTTTCAGATTTCTCAGAATGCTGATCTTTAAAGAAATAGCTTAATGAATATAATTATAGAGAATACAAGCTCAGAAATGATTGATGCTCTGTAATACTGTTTGCGCAAGCCATACATTGTATTCTGCCTCACATGGACAGTGCGTATTTAGAGGTCAAGATTGTATTAGTTGGTATTTTGCAAATGAAATTAAAATCAAAATGATGCAGCAATCTGCTTTTAGGCTGTTATGTGCACTTTGATTGAAGGCACCTTTTTCCAGTTTTGAAAAGGCTGTCTGTAAATCACTGTGCTAGCAGTTGCAGTGTGCCAAGGTGCTGTTTAGTTTGATCAAGCTCAGAGATGAAGCTGTCGCATCTCACCGCCCTCCCCACCAACGCTGACTCTTTGCTCTTCCTTTAAGTGTGGATTAAATGTTTCTTGTGATTTGATTACTCAGAGCTGAACTGGGACATGTGTGGCCACATTCCATTTCAGTGCCGTATGTCCCAATACATCCTTTTGAGTCATCAAAAGCCTTCTGGTCACCATTTCACCAGTTCTGGTCAAATTGTTCTTTGCTAATACATCCATATGCAATAATGAGAAGTCTTGTTTCACGCACTGTATAGCCAAAAATTTGTGGACACCAGACCATCACACCCATGTTTGTTTTGTTCACTAAACAGAGATGAATTAGTCATGCTATTAATACATTTATGGTAAAACCTATGTTTTTCCCTAGTCATATCAGAAAGACAACTCTGTACCAGATTTAGTCCCCCATTTTATAATAACCTTCACTCTTCAGCGAACGATGTCCATTAGATTTTGAAGTGTAGCTTTGAGGGTTTGTGCCTGTAAGATGCAAGAACATTAATGTGGTGAGGCACTAAAGTCAGGTCACAAGAATTGGTGTGTAGTCATTGTTTTGGGTCACCCCAAAGGTGTTCAGTGGGTTAAGGCGGGGTGGGGGTGGGGGACAATTAAGTTCTTCCAACTCTGGCACACCATGTCTTCTTGGAGCTTTGCTTTAAGCACAGGGACGTTGCCATACTGAAACAGGTTTGGGTCTTTTATTTCCAGTGATGAGAATTTGTAACATACAAATACATTATATACAGTTCTGAGCAACAGTTTGTGGAGGAAACACATATGGGTATGATGAACAATGCTGAAGGCATCCAAAATATGCAAAAGTCTCCTTTGATATTAAGATGTGTCTGCTACTTAGGCTCTGTAAAGCCTTCATAACTGCTCTAATCTGAGGTGCTGTTTGTTAATTGGTGATTTCTGAGTTAGAGGAAACTCTAAATGAGCAGAGGTAGGATTTAGTCTAGCTTTCCTGGGATGGTCTTTATGAGAGCCAGTTTCATCATGGTGCTTGTTGGGTTTTGCAAATTCACTTGACAACACTGTTCTTTCAAGAGCTATTCCAGCTCACCTCTGTCCTAAAATAACAACAGATTTGTTGTTGGTAGTGTTGTTGTTACTTAAGTTACCAATGTTAATATATATGACATGTTTCAGTGAGTCTGACACTAATTTCATTTTATTTGGTTATTTAATACAGTGGTTAATGTCAAGCACATAATATAATCATGAGCAGCTATTGCATGTTCCATTAAGACTGGTATTAATTGACAGTCACATCACTACATGAACCTACAGCACACAACAGAAACCTTTAACCAATCATATGTAAGGATACATGTATATAGATAAAACACAAGAAAAGAGTGATGTCAGTGTTTGCTTTTGTTCCTGCTTTCCTTCAAATCCGTTGACTGTTGGGACTAGTCGGGGCACCACGTGTTTGCTTTGTGCTATTTCTCACCTTTGTGTTTGATTCACAACATTTTTTTACACATGGCCTAATGGACCAAGGGGAAAGATTGAGCTAGGTGAATATACTCGTCTGTTTTATACTCATCTGTTTTTTCACTCATCTGTTGCCCTAAAATACTTACTATTGGTCAGCTACTAATCAGGTTTATGTATGTTAGTGCAACTGTTTCGAATGATTAATTATGATAAAGATATTACTATAAACCATAGATTCAAATTCATTTAGAAGCATGGACACTAAAAAAGTTTGCTTGATATAGGTATGGACTAGTTGTCCTTCTGGTATGACTAGGGAAAAACATAGGTTTTACCATAAATTGTTTATAGTATGACTAAGCAGTGACTGCATTCATCTCTGTTTAGTGATCTCGCATGAACTCAGATTTTACTTTACTGTAATTGGCTGAGCAAAAGCTAGTGCAAAATGCCTTCCATCACTGACAGTGTGATTAAAGCTTTTATCATCCTGGCAGCTGAATATAAATCTCTATGGTATCAGGCTAACATTTTTGAGAATGGTTTCAAGTGATCATTGTTGTTGGTTTTTTTGGAAGATCTGGCAGCACTTCTGGTCACAAATTGTAATAAGCGGTAACGGAGGTTGTGATCAAGACACAAGAAATTACTGGTTGTACATGGTTTGCCATCTTAGCTTTTGATTTGATCACTGATCACCCAATGTGGGATTTCTGACCTCTGACTAGGAAAAAAAACAAGGAGAACAACAGACAGATACATCAATTGTTATTTTCTTATTTTGCATTCCGCTCGGTGACGTTGAGGTCCAAATAAATTCCGATTTTACTTATCTGTAGCATAAATAACATGTCTGATTGGAGCCAGTTTGTGATGGAGCCTTCACTTTCTTACATCGTTCTTACTTAAATAGGGATTTCTGGAATAGGAGATTGATTTATGAGTACAGACTGAGATGGGAAGAGTTTTGAGGTTTAAATGTATGGACAGCACATGCAGCACTCTCTCTCTCTCTCTCTCTCTCTCTGGCTGTGATCACGTTTCAGGAAACAACAACTCCCCTCCCCCCACCTTTTCCTCCACCCCCTCTCTCTGTCCCAGCTGCCAAACCACACATACACAAACCTCAGTTCGCCTCTGCACCCAGTGTTTAGAGGACTGGCTGCGTTTGAGCGGGACAGAATGAAGGACAGACGAAGACAGGGAGTGGTTTAGAAGAACTCAGGAGCAGCTTCATGTTTCTGCAAGAGGCTGAAATATGAACGAGCACAACAATGTGATGATTTTCTTTGCTCGTCTTGTGGCAGAACTGGACGGGTTCTTCAGAAAGGCATGAAACAGGAATTATAGAGGACTGCTGTAGAATGGTTAAATTTTTGGATGCACCATATTTTGTGTATCCTCATTTGGAGCTCAACAGAAGAACAGTCCTCCCTTGCTGAGCTGACAAGACCCCAGATTTTACTGAGGGCTCACAGCTGACCAGGAGCTTTGTGGTATTTGTACGTTTGCGCCGTTCCCATGCTGTGGAATGTTTTGCAGGTCTGAGTGTAGTTCCTCAAATCTGATGAAAGCTGGAGCCGAGAGCTTTTCCTACAGAGAAGCAGAGGAAGCCAGTTGACCTCGTCCGGCCAAGTCATACACACCCTCACTTAGACTTCTGCTGATAAGCTTAAGCTTCTCAATCCACAAGATCTTCCACTCTAAGGCTCTTAAGTCTGATTGAAATATTTTAACTATTTCATCTGAAGTGTTGCAGTGTGAATGCAGTTCTCGTCCATGCCCGTAATTACCCTTCAGGTCAAAGGGTAAGTCAATGCACTTTGAACTTTGTCTAATTAAGAAGCAGATAAAAGCATGGCATGATCTTGAAAGTTAAAAATGACTTTGTATGGAACTGATGAACTGCTCTGGTTTGTTGTAAGATGAAGCTGGTGAAGCCGTTTTGACATCCTTTTATGGTTAAAGCTTTCACTTAAAATGCGAGGTGGTTTTTGTTAATGAGAATTAGCAGGGATACATTTTTCTGTGGCGGGGTATATTTTTCAAGACAAGCAGCTGCTGAAGATGTCCATTTGGAGGGAAGGTCCTTGGACATGCTGACAGAATCAGTGGAATGCAGGGACTCCGTGTTTATTACTGTTGGAGCGGTAAGAATTCAGAGACCATCTGTTGACCTTACAGAGAGGAGAGTTTTGACCACTCGCATAGTATCTTGCTGTGTTATTAATGCTGCATTGCTGATGAATTATAAAAACAGAGTTTTTATCTTTTAGTTAAATAAGGTGTAATTTATTTTATAGCATGTCAGTCAAGAACTGCTCTCTCTCTCTCTCTCTCTCTCTCTCTCTCTCTCTCTATCTATCTATCTATCTATCTATATATATATAGAATGCATTTGCTGCTCTTACAGGCTTACAGGTTAACGTCTGATAGAAAAGCCAGAACAGTTTAAAGCAACAGTCTTTTTTTTTTTCAGATGTAATTTTAGCCGTTGTTCAGTGATCCCCCGAAATACAATCTTTAAGGTCAGTCTAATTATGGTCGTCTCAGATTATTAGAATGACAAGGTACACTGAAGACATTTGTTTTAATTAATCAAAAGATTAATATATGATCATATAGCAGAATTTCAATGTTTGTTTCCTGATATTTGTGTTTAGATGTGTTAAAGTATGCCATGTTTTAAGCTGTATATAGAAACCTACATACAGTATATTGTTAAGTGTTCAAAAATATTGAAACAGCCATTGCCCAGGTGTGCTCTGTTAGCTGATGTCTTTAAACAACTAATAGCGCTGAATGTCTGCTCTTGGTTTGGGAGACTATGTTTTGCTTTTAAAAACTAAACAGCATGAACACTAGAGATCTGTCTATTCTCAGTCATGTTGAAGGTATTGTCATGGCTTGGGCTTGCATGGCTACTTTTAAAACAGCCTCACTAATCTTTCTCAAGATGGTTGTAGCAGAATGAATTCAAGACTCTAAAGAAACAATCTGTCTGCCAATTTACAAAGAAATGCATCCTGGCTAATCAGGAGGGAACTTTAGTGTGCAGCAAGACAATGACTCAAAACACACTGCCAACAAAACAAAGGATTTCCTCAGGGGGAAAAAGTGGAAGGTTTTAGCCTGGTCAAGTCCATCACCAGACTTCCTGAAGAAGCGACTGAAGGGAGAAACCCCTCTTCATAACAACCAGCACATGAAATAATATATAGCAAAAGCATCACAAAAGATGAATCCAGCAATTTAGTTATGACAGTGGATTGATTTGATGCAAGTATTGCGTGCAAAGAAGATCTACATGTAAATCTAGCTGTTATTTCAATATCACTTCATAATCATATCTTTTGTTCCTGACTGTCTTAGTCAAAACGACAAAAATTAATTGCTGTGCCAATACTTTTGGAGGATATGTTGTGAGTAATCGAGAATTAAATAAAATAAAATTATATATACACAGTATATGACCCATCACATCAAATCTGGCATTAAGTTGCATCTTGGGTAATTTGAGTTATGCATGTTTTTCAGATTTCTGGGTTATAAAGCTCTATTTTGATACAAAGTGTATTTCTGTATCACGTCCAGTTGCTAAGCTAGGGCCAGTGCAAGTTTGTTTATGAAGCGAGGTCTAGGGGGAAAAAAATTGTCTAAAAAAAGATTCTCAGCCACATTTTGACACCAGGACTTCCCCCGCTACACCTATAAAATTATTTTGCTAGTAGCATAGTTTATAGAAAAATGCAAGTTTTTTTGTGACAACTGTTATGAACAGCATGGATAGTGTTCATAAAATGCTTTAAAACAATGTTTAAGATTAAAGGTATTTTTCAACCAATTTTTGCAAATTTCACCTACTATTGATCATAGAGCAAAACTAACCTGTGTGAATTAATTCTTGATATGACGAGTCACGTATTAGGTTAAAAAGGAAAGGATTTTCCCAGACACAGCTTAATTTATTTTATTTGCTTTCTCTGATCTGATTAATGAACTTACAAAATGACCTGTTAAAAGAAAAGTGGACAACAAAAACAGAATGTTTAATGTCCAGACAAAAATTTTTTGTATATCTTACATACAGTATATGTCTCTATAAGTTTTCCAGGTGTCAAATGTGAAGAACTACTGTGAAATAAACATATCCAAATAGCCCTATTTAAAGCCAAAGATTTATTGTTAATGGTTAAGCATTATAATGGAAGCCTCTAGCCGTTTGTAAGATCGACATGCATTCAGCCAGTTGATTACCTATTTAAAGTTTATTCAATAGCAAAAACTGAGGTAATTTGGATGATTGTTGATGCTGATTTGGCTTTCCCTCTGCAGTGCTCTAACTTGACCTTTCATTTTACACAACCCCTTATTTCGAGCCACCCAGTGAAAGTCTTGATGCTTTTCTCTTGCCCTTTGACTTCAGCTTTCATTTTGCTTTCTCATTTAGAGGAACAAAGTCATGTGCAGGATGTCTTTTCAGACGTCACCTGGATTTATGAAAGTGAGATCACATAGATGACTTAGACTTTTGCTCATAATTAAAAACAGACTGCAGGTTTCTTGAAGGGACAGTAAGCATCTAAATCTTAAGGATCCATTTACCTTTGTTAACAATTTGCTTGCAGCATGAAGAACTGTGCAAACATGTCAAGAGAGCAACCATATGTCTTCATGTTAAAACTTTGATAACCTTCAGGAATTTGGAAAACCCCCAACTGCATGGTATCTTTGCATACATCTCCCTATAATTTCCCACCAATCATCATTATTGGTTCAAAGGGCAGATTTTTGCTGAAAGGGAAAGGCAAGGAAAAGCCCTAGATAAGCCCTAAATGGAGTTTGTAAAATGGTCAGTGCTGGTATTTAATGTAAACAGAATGAGTCAACACCTTCATTATTGATTTAATTTTTGCATTTTCCAGCCTTGTAGAAATCAGAGCTCACGTTACCGTCTCTGTGAAATGTCTGGGCATGTTTTCTATACTGCATGGGTTTCCTCTGAGTTATTTAGTTTCTTCCCATATTATAAACAGTGCTGTGCTAAATTGCCCCAGGTGGTAATGAGTGTGTGAATATGTGTTTGCACGAGATTTACTGGCATCCCATTCAAGGTGTGTCTCTCTGCTTCAAATCAGTCACTGAAGATCAATGTATTAATCACCAGTCTCCATGGTTATAGTGTCTTTTCACGAAAGACACTGGATGTTTCAGGCCCTGTGTTCTGTTGGATATCTTTCTGATTACTTCAGTGGATGTCCAAGAAAGGGACATCCACTGGGACGAATTCTTGATGCACAATTCTGCGAATGTTGAAAAAAATGATGAGCATGCACTTGGTCAAGCTGCGGACCTGCCTCGCCTTTTTCGGTTGTGGAGACGATACGCTCTTCCAGTGCCGCTCTTAAACTGCCGCTTTGACTCAGGTTTGTAAGCGTACATCGAGTTTTGTCACCGACGATGACCCTTATCATGAAGGATGGGCCATACACAGCACGCTGCTGGAGTTTTTGGCAGACTTCAACGCAATGTTTCTTCTGCTCCTGGGTCAGTAGCCTAGGGGCAAACTTGAAATCAACACGGCGCATGTTCAAATCACATGTGAGGGTTGCCTGGACTATGACACTCCGACATGTGAGAAAAGTTGAAGTAAGATGAAAGAGGAGAGGAGGAGAGAGGGCCTACTGTGTAGGATGACTTGCACACATGTGCGCACAAACACAAACACAGACACACACACTCTAACGGAAACACTGCTCTGTCAGGAAACTTTTTTAACAAGGAACCTCTCTAATGACACTCGCGTGAACACACACTAACAGAATCACTGATTTCTGACAGAGAGAGACTCTGGAAATTGGACCTTTAACGATGAACCTCTCTAATGACACTTGATTTTGCCTTACACGCGCCCACTCATGTTGTCACAATGTTAGAATAAACTGCACATGCACTGAGACTAAGCATGGGAGACGATTGCCCACAATCCCGCAGCACGCGGAAGAGAAGAACCGTTGGCTCATTTGTGGTCACGTAGTGTGTTCGGCAGACAAAGCGCATACGTACTACTCATATAGTATAGACTGAGTTAAGTTAAAATTTCTTGAATACCGTATATATACAGAACAATTTGATGTATATATAGCCATTGTGTTTGGTATATGTAACCCGGGAGTGTAAGGCACTGATGTTTTATATCCAGAATTAGGGAAAAAAACATTGTCTTTAGAGAAAGAAAAATGTAGACTCAGCTGTTAGTCTGCATACAAATTGTTATTAAAATGGATTTTACTGGGATGTTAGTGAAATCATCTGGCAGGCTTACAAGATTAAATACTATCATGAGAACGTGAAACGCTTTCATTACTTTATACCAAGGATCTCTGACAGTAATTGTCATATTGTTCCGTTAATGTGTTGTATGGATAGGATTTTTATGAAGAAAAGCCAAACCATGCTGTTGTACTGCATGCAGCAGTTTTCAGTTTATGAATGGGCATCCTCAGGCTTAACATCAGCAGGAAGTGTCTGAATTAAAGTATTGTGTCATGAAAACAGACGCCTCTGTTTAGACGATGGCAGTTGTTGAACTTGGCAATAAGGCGGTTGGATCCAGTGTGAAAGGCTCAGTCGTGGTATATCCGTCTCACTTATTTACATCTTGTTCAAATAGGGCAGATGTTATTTGACAGTTTGTTAATTAGTAGTTGATCGTGCTTTATGCCAGACTGTTTTGAGTGACAGAAGTGTTGGATTGAAATGTAACGTGATGTGTAGCAGTCTGACTGATTCACCTGATGTATATTTGTTTATTGATTTTACAAGCAAACCAATGTCTCTTTCTTGCTGTCTCTCTCTATTCAGCTGGAATGTCTTGACTCCACCCCCAAAGCTGTGTGCAGGAGGTGCTGAGGCAGACACTGATGGGAGCTGCTGCTCAATGATGAGCTGCCATGGCGCTGGAGGGCATCGACGGCGCCTCGAAGACTCGGAGTTCACCGTGCGGGTGTATCCGGGAGCATTGGCCGAGGGCACCGTTTACTGCCCTGTGTTGGCCCACAAGGTCACATCGGCCGCTGAGGTAATTGAGCAAGTGATCGAGCGTCTGCGGCTGGACCGCACACGGCTCTATGTTCTGGCCGAGGTGAAGGAGTTTGGTGGGGAGGAATGGATTCTGAACCCGAGTGACTGCCCTGTGCAGCGCATGATGCTGTGGCCGCGCACAGCGCTGGAGAACCGCTTCAGCAGTGATGACTACCGCTTCCTGCTGCGAGAGAAGAACCTGGATGGCTCCATCCACTACGGCAACGTACAGATGTGGCTGAGGGTGACTGAGGAGAGGAGGCGGATGGTGGAGCGTGGCCTCCTCCCTCAGCCCCCGGCCGGGCGGCACGCTGCAGATCTCTGCACTCTGCCGGACCTCAATGAGCAGACGCTGCTCGTAAACCTGCGCTCACGTTTCAAACAGGAAAAGATCTACACTTATGCTGGTGGTATCCTGATAGTGGTCAACCCTTTTAAGTTTCTTCCTATATACAACCCAAAGTATGTCAAGATGTATGATAACCACCAGCTGGGTAAGCTGGAGCCGCACATCTATGCCATAGCTGATGCAGCATACCATGCCATGCTGCAGAAGCGCAGGAATCAGTGTATCGTCATTTCGGGGGAGAGTGGTTCAGGGAAGACGCAGAGCACCAACTTTCTGATCCACCATCTCACTGCACTCAGCCAGAAGGGCTTCGCAAGTGGAGTCGAGCAGATCATCCTCGGAGCTGGACCCGTCCTAGAGGTAAGTGTAGACTCAGATTCATTACAAGAGCTCATGGAAAATTATGAAATAAAGTCAATACACAATTGAATAAATTAGCAACTATATACTATGGTTATCAGAAACTAACATGCTCTCTCAATAATGAATATTTGCATACCTCAATAATAAGGAAAACAGTACTGGTATCATGAACAAGTGTTGTTATTCGCAGTGTAGCAAGAAAAAGAACTCTAAGTAAAAAAGGAAGGTGTGTTCTGTGTGCAGTATGTTGGCTGGCCCGCATGTCAGATGGTACTGAGTCTGTGTTTTGCTGTTTTGGAGTTGCTTTCAGATTTTCATGAGGGAAATTCATTAGTGTTGTGGTTTTGATGCTTATGTCATACCACTGAGTAATCCTTAAACAAGATTTAGCCATATGTATAACAATGTAGAGCTCCAAATGTACTGCACAGACCCAGCTGTCTCGGTTGAAGCTGCTGTTGCCCTTTGGGAAAATGCAGACAGCCATGGATCCAGCTGTTCCTGAAGTACAGACAGAGATCACCTTGTGTTTTTGGGGAAGGAACCAAAACTAGATTCACAACAGCCTGAATTCCCACATGATACAGCTGTGAGAGTCCATCTCTCTTCCTGAGCGACACGATTGGCTCTTTGCGCAGGCTTCATGTTTGCCTCATTGGCTGAGAATTTCTGTTGCTAGTGTGTGTGGTTTCCTGCTTGTGTGTGAGAAAGGGTGGGTTGGTCTTACAATGCTTGCTAACCTAATCCTGAGATTAACACCCTTTATTGAAAAGAGTGAATTAAATGGTTCTAGATTTTATGGCCATATTGCTAATATGCATATGATATCCGTGTGTGTGTGTGTGTGTGTCCATGTGGACATATTGCTAATATGCATATGATTTCCAAATGCACATTTACTGCTGAATCTTTTGTTATTCTGACGAACATGCACATTTGTGTACGTAAATAATAACAAGGTAACTGTAATTTTCTCCCATATGTACATCAATACGTATTCACAGTACAAATGCAATATAGTAGTGAAAATCTGCCCTTTTAAGGTTGTGTAGATAATAGCGTATGGCGTAATACATTTCAGACAGGTGCGGTAAGTGGAGTTTGAGGTTTGCTTTGCTAGCTTGAGTTATTGGAAAGGCCATCTGGCCAGCAGTGACAGATCCAGACCTGTAACATACAGCTGAGAGACTGTTCAGAGAGATGAGGAGAGAGGATCCCAGCCAGCATTGAGCTGCTGGAGAGGAACTCCACACAGGCTTAGAGTGACAGAGCCGTCCATCACCCGGAAGAGGGGCGTGTACAAACCCAGCAGCAAGCCGGCCTGAGGGAATGACATAATGATATTGCAAAATCCTGTAATGTAAATCAGGGGCAAATATACATAGTCTCTGGTTTCATTAACATGGACAATTCTTCAATCCAGTAAGATGTGTGTATATATGCTCTAAGCATTTAATTTAATCTGTATACAGTGGAACCGTGGATTGCGAGAAACGTGGTTTACAATGTGTTCCGCAAGACGAGCAAAGATTTTTAATAAATTTTGATTTAAAAAATGAGCAAGTGTTGGTTTACGAGTGCCGAGTATCATGTATCACGCATGGGCCTCTTATTTTGACATCGAGCGTCACTCTTGAGCTGCAGAATTGTGGGTAATCGTCTCCCCTGCTCCCCTGGGTCTTAGTGCTCGTCTCTTACTGGTATAATTAACATCTCCCTCTGTGTTTCAGTGTGTGTGTGCGCGCGTAATTTGACACGGACACACACACACACACACACACACACACACAAACACGGACACACACTCTTTTCACTCCCCTCCCCGGCTTCACTCACGCACACAGAAACTCAGCTCTGTCGCGATTCTTTTCAAAGGTAAGGTGCTGGTTCATTTTTTAAAATTTTTTTTATTTACGGCAGTGATTCCGTTAGTATGCGCTCATGCCAGTGTCATTAGAGAGATTTCTTTTTTTTCCCCGTTAAAACGGTGCTTCCATTGTGTGTGTGTTTGTTGTGAAACGTAAAAAGTGATTCTGTTAGTATGCGCTCACGCCAGTGTCAGAGGGGAGAAGGAGGAGGAGTGTTATTGTGTAAAACGAGGCGAGGGAAGGGGCTAATTCCACACACACACACACACACACACACACACACACACACACACACACACACGGCGTCTGCACGCGCAATCGGAAACACTTGTTGTGATTTATTTTTTACTTTTTTTTAATGTAAAGTGCAGGTTAATCTGTTTTATTTTCACT
>JAAGKR010002895.1:0-34162 GCA_011419295.1 Clarias macrocephalus
GCAAACTTCATTCAGATGATGCTAAGTAAATGCTTGGTATCATACCCCCCCACAAAAAAGTGTAAATAGCTGAGATTTGTAGTGTGCTCTTTAATGTTTACTAATTAATTTAGATATTGTTCTTTGATGAAACTCTCTCATCTTGCATTTCCCTATCTGACCAGTTCACAATAATATTAGAAAGCCAGTTGACCCTATGTGAGACTTTATTTTTTATTTATTATTATTATTATTATTATTGCTAATGCATTGTCCAAAGTACGTGGGCCATGCTAGTCAAACCAGGACTTTTGACTGTGCATAATAACAGAAAACATTATTTATCATAAACGTTATGAGGGTAAATAACTCACTTACTAATCCTTTGCTAAACTAATGCACTTCTCCCAGTTTTTTACTAGTGCTCATATACGCAGCATGGAAGGTTTTCTCAGTATGCTGGAGCCATAATCAGGCCTTCCAGGAGCTCCTTTAATGACCAAAACATGTGAAAATGGCTTGGAGCGAGGTCAGTAGCGATATGGGGGTGTGACGATAACTCCATGTAATGCGCAAGTGGTGTTGGTGAATGATTGTGTGTACAGTTCCCACAGGCGGATATATCTCCTCTGCAAGTTAGTGACAAGTTGTTTGTCAATTTTCAAGGATCAGGCATTCCACTCACTAAATGTTCACGGGAATGGCTGCAATGGGCTCTGAATTGCTTGAATAGTCCTCATACAAGTTACACAATCAGCACAGACTGATCTCTTATATATACCATGCTTGCTATGATGAAGAGGTACAGCATAATTGTAAACATGAAAATGTAACTAGCAAGAATGGTGTTGCCTTGTTATCTGTTGGGGGTGTGCGTGGTTATTCCTGTATGCACATACTGTAATACTAATTTCAGGTTATTGATAGGTTAATGTTGTTGCCCTTCTAATAAATATCACAAGCAATGATTATAATGGGAACATATACATAGATACCTACTGTACATGCATGCATACTATAGTATATGTGTGTTTGTGTGTATTACATGGGGTAGTGTAAAAAATCTAGCTATTTAAACCACATGAAAGTAAAAGCCACTCAGGGAAAGATCAGGAAGCCATTTTCTTATTAAGGACAAACAACCCATCAAGCGCCCACTGCCTGTGCCTCCTTCATCCTTTATAACATGTGCCTGCCTTGAGCAGTGCTTCACCAAAAATAGCATGATAATTGCATCAATTAGTGAACAAAGTGCAGCCCCTTTAGCAATACATAATGGTAGTGTGCAAAAGGAAGCTGAAGGTGGTTCTGAACACCATCAGGGAAGGTTTGAACAGGAGATTAAAGACCCTCTTGTGCTGAGCTATGATCACCAGTGCTGGGTAGAGGGACATCACTTAGGAACAAAAAGCACTAACTAAAGAGAGCATGAGGCTTCAAGGAGAGGTACAGGATGACAGCCAGCCTGAAAACCCATACTGGCAGCAGGAGAGGGATTTTTTTATTTTATTTTATGGGCAGAGGGATCAAAGCCAGAAAGTGAAAGATCCATCTATCCTGCGAGACAGCATCTGTTTCTTATACGGTAGGTGTGATGTGCTGTAGAGTTAATGGCAAAAGATCACCTTCACTGTAGGGGCAGGAGCAGTTTGGAGTTGAGCAGCCGAGCTCAACACTTTCACCAGTGAATACTGTAAAATTTATTTCCGTCAGGGGACTGAATGTCATTGATGTTCTGGTGTGTTTAACATTTCAATAATAATGCTATTATATATAGGACTAAATCAGGAGTATAATGTTTTCATTAATTGCGTTAGAATAATCAGTCCAAAATTACTTGGCTATAAAATTCATTTCACAGCAGACGAGCATAGCAGGCTCATTTGTTCGCTTTTTTTCATGAAAGAGAAGAAATTTTTTAATCTCTTCCTTTTATTTGAATGTGTGGATTATGTACTGCCTGGATTCAATAAGATTTCCAAGCATGCGGTCCTGTGCAAAAAGCCCTCACTTTGTCATATTTTGCTTATATTTACGGCATTTGGCAGACATCCTTACTGTATGTAGAGCGACTTACACTTTATCCTCATACAGTACATCTGAGCAGTTGAGGGCTACGGACTTTGCTCAGGGGCCCAACAGTGGCAACATGGTGGTGCTGGGATATGAACTCGGGACATTCTGATCAATAAACCATCACCATAACTACTGAGCTACCCCTTCCCCACCTCTTGCTTCCAAAGAGACTTTTTTGTATTTTTTAAATATTTTTTTATGTAGTTTTGAATAGTTCTCCAGGCTTCCTGAAGGACTTTCTTTGGGCCTCTTTTCTTTTCTTTTTTTTTTCTTGTCCCTGTACCTTCAGTTTCAGAAAAAAAAAAATTCAAGTCACACAGTAACCTATGAATCATTCAAGCGTTCAAAAATCTAACTTGAGGCATGAACCAGTGAGGAATAAGTGTAGTTGATGAAGGATGATCAGGTCGGTGATTAGTATATTCTGGTGGTGCTGAACACTGAGTGGTTGGAACAGATGAGAAAGGAAATGAGGTTGTTGCTGAGGTTGATCAATACAATACAGTTTTTAAAAAAAGAAAAAAAGTTTTTCTCGGCACTTTGCGGACTTTTTGCAGCGCTTTGCAAACCTTTGTTTCCATTACATCATTTAGTTTAATTTACAGTAATTTGAAGAAATCAAGGGTGGCTCCAGACTTTTCAACACTACTATAAGTTTCTTACAGTATGTGACTTTCCTGGAGGACATGTGGACCCTCTACATTTTGTACAGGATAAGCATTTTTTGTGTAAATCAGAGATGTGTCTTCATAATATACAGTATGTATTGTTGTCACACAAGATTTCCACATGTTCTGCATATGGAAAACAAATTGATTGCTTTGAACTTTAGTGTAAAGGCTTATTGTAGGGTTTGTTGTGGCTGCACAAACTGTGCTTGATGACTACATGGCCATAATAATGTTATTTAAAATGTTCCTGACACATTTTAAATGCTGGCTGCATTTGATTGTTTTGGACTTGACTAGTACTGTACTAGGATTAATTTTGACTTTTGACAAAAGATGTTGGAAAAGGGTACGTACTATTGTCAGAAACAAAATCTTTTTCCCCATGAGGAAATTCCAGTAATATATTCACTGACCAGCCATACCATTATGACCACTGACCGGTAAAGTGAAAAACATTATTGGGTTACAGTAGCACCAAGTAATGGGATATATTAGGCATATAAGCGAGGGAATATGTTGTCCCTAAAGATGATGTATTGGAAGTAGAAAGAATGGGCAATGTAAAGATTTGAATGACTTTGGCAAATACCAAATTGTGACGGCTAGACAACTGGGTCAATGCAACTCCAAAACTGTAGCTCCAGTAGACCTACCAAAAGGTATATTTGTTCCAGTCCTGCCATCCATGTGGCTGTTAATTTAGACACATACCTTATTACACATTATTGTACACATTTTGTTACTGTCAAAGTATAGGTCATGGTAATGATATTCACATGCACAGATTATGTAAATAACATTATTGTTATGGTAAAGGACTACAATCCCAGAGATGCTCCAGTAATGATTCTACTCCTACTCCTCCTCCCCATGTGAAATTATTCCAATCAGAATGAGGTTTAAAATATCTTCATTATTTATGATTTACTATGAATGTATTTGTCAGACTATGTACACATTATATTGTGTCTAATGTAATTGGCTTGAGTAAGAGCATCTCATAGCTAGTGATTTATTGATAAACAAGTTTTTCCTTATTTACTTTGTGAAAGTTGTGTATTAATACAGCTTACGCAGCGACCTAGCCTGATTTTCTAAGTAGCAAGTTTAGGTTTAAAAATGGACCTTGTTCCTCTTTCGAAACAACATTGCATGAGAAATGTCACATTTAAATGTCATTACATCCGTGTATCTTGTTATTAGCATCTAGTTATCTTGGAGCGCTTTTGTCAGAAGTTGTTTAAGCAGATTTTATCTCACGGTGTATAAAAAGACCATTTATAACTGACTGACTGACCATCCCTCTACATGGCGAACATGTAACTGTTATTAAGGTTGTAATTCTGTTATTTATGCAAGTCTTGATGTATTTCACGTAGATCTATTCCTTGATGAATGTCTCCTATGAGAAGGCAAAAACATTTTACACACTGCCATTTATGTCTTTGATGACAAGGGGTGCTGGCTGAGTAGATAACTTACTACAATTTAGTGTTCTATGTGTAAATTACAGGCAGACACTCAAGCCAGTTTATGAAATTACTAGTGCAAGGCAT
The DNA here is from genome assembly GCA_011419295.1 of Clarias macrocephalus. Lineage (NCBI taxonomy): Eukaryota > Metazoa > Chordata > Actinopteri > Siluriformes > Clariidae > Clarias > Clarias macrocephalus. The sequence continues at coordinate 4,283 of JAAGKR010002895.1, forward strand.
GGTGATAGAGACATGGTCTGATCATCACTTTCTTTTTAAATCTGACCATAAGAATAGAGGATTTCAGAGTGCTTTGGGGTCTTATTCATCCCAGCCTGCAAATATTGGTGTATTGTGGCTATAATATGCATCAGTGAGCTACAGGAAAGTATAGAAGGAATAGAGATAGAGACAGCTTGTGAGGAAAGAATATGAATTGCAGCTGCTTTTTCTAACTTGCCGAACCAGCACTGAATTGGATTCAGTAGCAGACCTAGGAGTTTTAGTTATGAAGATGAGTGTACTCTTATTTGCATCAGACATGATGCAATCTATAAAGTATGGGATGCTTTGCATTCTCCATGGTTTGTTTTTAAGAAAAAAAAAAAGCTCTGTCTGGCCCCTGCTCCTTGTGTATTTTTATCCTCCTCATTAACATTAAAAGTGCCTCTTCTCTCTGAGCAACCTGCTGCCCTATACTCATACTGGAACATTGTGGACACTGGTGATGGGAGTAATTATTAGGCTCAAAGATTCTGCTTGCAGCGAAGTGACCTTAACAGCTGTTCAGTGTATGGAAAGGTAAAGCACTAATTTACCATGTGAATTTGTCACCTGGATTTGGAATGAACAAAATAGCTGTGTTTAAACAGTGCCACAATCACAGAGATCTTCTACAGTGAAAAGATATGCAAAACATTTAAATAATAAAACAAGTATTCATGAATATGTTTTTTTGAATACAAACTATCCTGTAGCAGAAAACAGCAAATGTTCAATTTTACATGATCTTGCTCCGATGTACAGTACAGTAGGGGCAGCTGGGAGAAAAATGATCTGAAGAAATGAGGCTGGTTCTACCTCCATCTAGTCCAGTCTGTAGATTCATGCAGCCATGTTGCACCTGAAACTAACTGAAGAATCCCACAGACTTCATTTGCAGTCGTGCTGCTGATTCTTAGGCCTCTTATTTGGGGCTTCTGAGCCATACCTTCAGCAACAATAGAAATATGTTGCTTCTCCAATCTATGCAAAGGTTGTTTTTCTTCTAAGATTGTGATTGGCCGATTGAGTCAGACATTCAACCAATGCTACAGTATAGTAGATAAAATGAATAGTGATATTTAAATACTACTACTTCTGAATATGTATATGTATTTCTGTGTATGTGAGTCCCACACAAGACAAATGTAAACTATCTCTAAGATTTACAGGTAATGAGACACATTTGAGACACATTTGAGAAGATGCAGAAACCTCTGCACCTAAATCTCCTGAATCTAAAATTTAAATACACCTAAATCTCATTTAAGTTTCAAAGACGGCTCATTCTGACTAGGAGGAAAAGAAGAGATTAACATGAGATCTCATCTCAGAGTTTTCTTAATCAGGGCACACTGACAAAGTCAAAGCGTATAATTCTTAAAGATGCATAAAGTTTCGATAAAACAATTGATATAAATATAATGTTTTTTTGTCTTCATTGCAATATATATAAATCCATACATGGTCCATTCATATATTGCAATATATTAATAAATATAAGCACTAGTTTCCTATATACTATAGGGTACTCTATAGTACCCTATAGTAGTATAGGGTACTACTACTACTACTACTACTAATAATAATAATAATAATAAATGAAATAAAATAAAATAAAAAAAATGCAGTGGCCAAATTTAATGCTTCTTTCCCTGGGACTTTTTTCCCATGGAAGAATACAAAACATGTCTCCAGAATTTCAGCAGAATATGTGGGGTGAAAAAAAATATATATACTGTATTAAAAAAAAAAAAACACCAGTCCTTACTATAGACATCACACTTGTTTTTCAGCTGACACTGATGTCTTAATCACTTGTGCCTCAGGATTGTGGCTCACCCTGTCCTCATGCAAACGGACGAGTCATGTCATCAACCGATTTAACAGATAACTCTCCGTTATATTCGGGCAAATCTTACACTGATCTAAAAGTACATACACAGACCTGTATTCACAAGAATGAGGAAATAATACTGAAGTTGGTGAATTAGCTAAAAGAAAAAAAAAACTAATTCAATGTGTAACAAGTATTTATGGTTTCGAACTTTCTTGTGATATCGTTCCACTCTTTCAAATCTTCAGTTTTGAGTAAGTACACTAAAAAGCTATACAGTCCTAGTTGGGTCCAATATCACATACACATAGTAAAACATGATTGCATATTAAATAAAAACTTGTATACACTGCCTGGCTAAAAAAGTCACTATTTCAAAAGGTTCATCTTATTGGTCTGCACCAAGCAGAGAAAACAACTAAGGAGATAAAAAAAAAAAAAAAAAGATAACTGGGTTATTAATACATTATCAAAAAATCTTGAAGAACTCAGAGGATTGGGACTAAACAGCTGTGTGGCATAAGAAAATCACTTGCTTTTGAGCTTAATCAGAAAACAGGCTTCAATTACAAAGATTGTACTTTGGGGGAATGGAAAAGGGTCGTGTGGTCTGATGAGTTCAGATTGACTCTATTCCAGAACGACGGGTGTGTCAGGGTAAGAAGTGAAGCACATGAAGCGCTTCACCCATCATACATAATGGTCACCTCTGGAGGCAGTTTTATGATCTGGGGTTGCTTTAGTTGGTCAGGTCTCAACTCAGCAGTGTTATGTGGCAATAAAATAAAATCAGCTATTGACCTGACTGTACTGAATGACCAGGGTTTCACATTTACGGATTTTTTTTTTTTCTTCCCTGATGGCACAGGCATATCCCAGGACTCGTAATGTGAAAGTGTTGATCTGGGAGGTTGAGGAATCATTTTTACAAATGAATTGGCCACCGCATTGTGTGCTGTAATCAAAGCTAAAGTTGATTGAATGAATTCTTAGTGTGTGACTTTTTTTGGCTAGACAGTGTACATCATCAATGTGCTCCCAAAATAGCCACAGCGCTTTTCACCCCTGTCTAAACGTAATGCTTTCTGTATGGTGTTTTAGTGTTTTTTTTTTTTTTTTTTTTAGTATAGAGTGTATTAACTCTGAATTGAGTTCACAAAACGGTCCTTGCAAGCACTCATGTAGTTTTACTTGTTTACTGTAGATCTCTGTGATGAGTACTTGTTGATATGAAGGCAGCCAGTTAATGCAGGTGGCTTCCTAATGTTAATCATTTTGAGAAATTTGCAAAATTTGCATTTCAACAACAATGGGAGGATGGGGGTGTTGCCGTGATCTGAAAACTTAAGGATTTTTTTTTCATTACACAGTGTTTCATACACAGATCAGCCATATAAGTACAGCACAAACCATTATGATCAATATTATGTAGGTTGCCCTTGTGCCACCGGTGGCAAATCTGGCCCCTCAGGCATAGACTCCACAAGACCTCTGGTGGTGTGTTGTGGTGTCTGGCACCAGGATGTTGGCAGCGGATCATTTGGGTGCTGTGGATTGCACAGAGGGTCCTCAGTGGATTGGCCTCGTTTGTCGAGCGCATTCAATGGATGCTCAATCGGATTGGGATCTGGGGAGTTTGAAGCCGGGTCAGTGGCTGTGGGCTCTTTGCACGCTGGGCCTCGTGCACTGTGGGCTGTGGTTCACTGGGTGTTTTTGTGCCTTTTTATCATGCCAACACTGACTTTTCAGTGATTTGTACTGCATTATTAATGCATCAATGATATGTGGTAATAATGTTATGGCTCATTGGTGTATATATTGTGTCTCTTGTAAAAAAAAAAAAATTTAGAATGGCAAGGGCAAATCTTTGTTTGTGTATACTTTGTTTTTGCTCTATACTAAAGACATTTGGGTTTGAGATTAGAAAATGAATATGAGGCAATATCAGAATATCAACCTATATTTTCTCATTTTGACTTCAACCTCATTTTAAACAACCTGTCAGCTTTGGGAAAAGATTTATGGGAAGTCAGTGACCCACTGACATCACACAACTGTTGCTTTCTGCTCTTGTGATGTTTTTGCATGTACAGTACAGTTGGGATAGGTTTTGGTGATTGACTAGCCCAGTTTTAAACTTTTCACATTTTTCTTTTGTTGTGTTGGCAATATCCATCCATCCATCCATCCATCCATCCATCCATCCATCCATCCATCCATCTATCTATCCTCAGAACTGTTCTATTCTTTGTGGCTCAGCATTACAATGTAGCATTTGAATATGGAATGTCAGTTGGGGCAGCTGAATCTGCATAAAGCACAGAGTGATTCAATGTCACTCTTCTTTGTGTCCGTCATTGCTCTAATGATGTCTGTCAGGCTGCTATACAGGGAGTGTTAGCTGAAGGTTAATCCCTTATACACTCCCTAGAGGAATTGTTGGATTCCCTTCCACAGTCACTCGCTGTCCAGAATGCACAAAGTACTCAGCTAGGCACCCTGCTTCTGCTTTAGCACATCTCTCTTTTCCTCTGTGCCTTTGTTTGTTAGAGCCTCTATTTCAAGAGAAAAGATCACAAAGAGAGTTCTGGCTTGATGTACCAAATTGTAGCGCAGACAAAACAGAACAGGTAATTAATATGCAAAATATTTACCAAAAAAGACAGAATGCAGGCACACACTGTACTCAGTAGTGCTGGAAATCGTTCATGAACTTTCAATCCTGGTGTTTGATTCAGGGACCTTGACATGGATGCTGGTTCCTGGGGAGAAAAAAAAACTTTTTTTATTTTTTATTTTTGGGTAAGATCCATTTTCACAAAAGGAGAGTTGTATTACACATGATGGTGCATATCTTTATTATCATTTGTCAGCTCCTTGACACATTTACACACACACAAAGTAATTTCAGAACAAGTTCACACTTCAGAAGAGCTAGCACAAAGTTCACACACAGTAAAATATACGATTTTATGTTCATAGTTTACAAATTTTGATTTGACATCATTGACGGATTCTTGTGCAGTTTGTTCAGACTAGTTTGAGCAATAAGAGACGGGGAACGTCTTACTTTAGCTCACAAAATATTAGCTATATTAGAAATCCAAAGTGGGAAACCTTTGCCATAAATGTTCAACCATCCTGCATTTTGATGCAAACTAATTCGTTAATTCGTGGCTGCTGTAGCTCCTGAACCTCGAATTGAGTACAGTTTATTAAATGAATACTCCCCCCCAACACCCCCCCCAAAGTTGCTGCTAATGCACCAAACACTTTACATATAATTATTATAATTTGTGCAATACTTACAGGTAGATGGCAACACCTGTTTGTACTGCATCATACAGTCTCACTGCACATATTGTATATTCTTATACTGTATTTCTATTTTTAACATAATTATCTTTCTTATCTTATTTTTACATTCTCTTTATTGCTGCTGGCTTTTGAGAGCTACCGAACAAATTTCATTGTGTTGCTACTATGACAATAGAGTCTCTTTATTGTTAACTTCAGCAGTGATTTTGCAAGTCACATGGTTGTCCCCTTTTTTTTTTAACTCACTGCAACCATAACTATTACAGAAATGTTACATTTAGTAAAAAACCTTAAACAAGTTGGCCGAATGTGTTGTTTGTTAAATGTTGCATACTAAAATCCCATACAGTATATCGTACTCGGTAACGTGGGATGCGGGGGTCAGGAGGTTGAAGTTTTGTAATGTTGAGGGTCTTAGAAGATGACTGTAATTTGTCTTACTTTGGGTTGTGCTATAAAAATCTCGAAGTTTGGTAGCTCTAATACTCATTTAGATGGAGTATCACATGATAAACATCAGTAATTAACACTGTTAAGTAGCCTGAAACCAAATCTAAACTGCTGTAACAAGGCTGCTGGTAAATGTAAAAAACAATGTCATAACTCCCCCAAGAATCATAGTCATGGTATCTGGGCTTCGGAATGATTTTCTAAAAATGAATTCATTCATTTATTTACTTTAATAAGTCACTTGTTCCATTAAATGAGAATACATTTATCATTTATATTTTAAGCGGAAAATTGTTAAATGCATAATCCTTAGGTTTTTATAATAAGGATGAGTAGCAAATAGAATTCCAGAAGGAAGTGAACCATTAAGAGCTCTTATCTATACAGAGAAACCTTGGGAAACCCTTGCACAAATGTCTCGTGACGTTACTTAGAAAGCTTTGACAACAGTACTGTATGTGCTTAAGTATGGCTGACGGTTTGAATCGAATTTTAATCAACTGCTTATATGCAGAAGTAACATTTCATGCATTGAGCGTTTTCTATTAGTCATCAGCACAACCTCTTGTGTTCAGATGAATCAGTTGGGCAACAGGCAGTCTGCCAGCAGTCAGATGGTCATAATGCCTCAACGCACTTCCTATTTCAGTTTAGTCCGTCGTTGACCTTTCATAGTAAACAAAGAGTAGAAATTGAATATATTAACCACAGTCATAAAATGGACAAGGTGAAATCCTTCAAGGATGCATTGAATTGTGAAGTTCAGCCAGCAGATGTAAACTTACTTCAGCTCATATGCCCTTGCTTTATATGAAATACTGATTAAACTCCCACTCCTGCTGTTCAGGAATGGAGAGGCAAATATAAGAAAGACCAAGTATATTCTGGTCATGTTCAGCTGGTTTCCAAGGCCACTGCTGTCATTTTGTCTCCCCTTTTTCATGCGAGTTAATGCAGCAAATTCAGAATGAGCAAAACCTCTGCTGTCTTACTCATTTTAATGGGCTTGGCAGTGTCCATACTCGGCATTCTGCCTACCACTATTTCCAACTCTCTCCTTGAGCCAACTTGCACAATAATTATTGCCAATGAGTATTATTTATGATTAAGGCAAATTGTTGCTTTGATTGCAGAGTGCTATGAGTGACCGAAATCTCAGGATGTCCAAGGAGCGTCCAAGTGTTGTTCACCCTGCCATCCAGTGAACACAAGTCTATATTTCATTTGATGTCACAGCCTTAAATAAGGCAGGCTTAAATTAGCAGTGAGGTCCCCTAGTTGCGCGATACTGCCCTGAGACACAGAGCTCAGCTCAATAAGATGTGGTTGGTAGCCTAACATGCTTTAGAGAATGTGTCTATCGTTGCCCATTTGGGGCGGGGGAGGGGCGTTCGAAAGGAATCATTTTCTTTTTTTCTGGTCCTGCACTGATTGTAAGTAATTCTGTTGATTGAAACACATTTAAGTGACTTGCATGTCTAAATGAACCCTATTATTGGCGTCTAGGGCGAATAAGCTTGTTGGAAAATAGCAAATTTTAGCAATTGAGCTGGCACCAACATGGGATTGGTCTATTTACCCCCTAACCTGAAGCACATTGGTACATTTTAAAGATAGCAGGTTATTACTTTCCTGCTAGAGCTACTGTCTGCTCTCCTGCAGGGTGAAGTGGCTTGTTTGATTTCTAGCAGATGATACCAAATTTGTGAAATTTGTCTTCTAATATTCTGCCATTCACCTGGGACATAACTGTTGAGATAACATTTAAAGACTCTTGTTATTTCAGAAAACACTTGTATGGATACATGGCTTATGATTACGCTAGATGATTTCAAAGTAGTAAAAAATAGATATTTACTTGTCAGCTAAAAACGATAATGAGTCAGCATTTAACTCGTAGACCCAGAACTGGAACCCGCTGCCAGAAGGTCTCCAATATGCCCTAGATTTAGCCATCTGTGAGTCCAGACTAAAACATTGCTCTTTTTACATTGAAGTGCACGTAAACACTTTTTTTATTTCCAGTTTGCACTTCTTTTTTTATTATTATTATATATTTATATACATGCACACATGCATAAATTCAAGTCTTTTCATTTTCTGCTTATGTTCTGTTGCTTGCATGTTATGTAATGCAGTATGAAATGTATATAAACAACCGTGCCTCTTTTTAATCCATAGTTGTAATAATAATCTAAATGCTGATAAGATTTCGATTCCGACTAGATTAACATTCTCTTTATCTATTTCTTTTTTCTCTTCTTTGCCCCCTGTCTCCACACTGCCACAGTGGTGATCTATAAAAAGGATCTCTAAAAGGTTATGCATGCAGAGAGCTGGGAATTCATTCATTGCCATGACTTGCAGCTATGCAACTGTGCACACTTTCAGTGGAGTCAACAAGCCTTCTTCGCTCGCTGTCTGTCAGTTTTCCACAGCAATTGTTTGACCATGTGCCTGGTTGGGTAAACGCTTTTGGTTGTTTGACCTACAAATTTATTAGGGATTTGTGCATATTTTTTAATCTAGACACATTGATTTTGCTCCAGGATAGACTAATCATTCTGAGCAATAGTGAGATGAACAGAACTGCAGTGTCAGCAGAACAAAGGATGAACCTTGTCCACGTCTTAGTGGGCCATATATAAAGGGGATGAAAAGAGCAGAGGGGAAAAAAATAAAGGATGATGGAAATAAATTAAAAGGAAGTAAAGCAGGAAGAAAGAAAGGGAAAAGGGAAAAGCAGAGAGACATGAAGGAAAGAAAGAGGGAAGGTTTCCAAGGACAAGCCTGTATGCAACAAAATATTTAAACATACATTTTCACTGAAAATGCATTGAATAAAGGTTAGTGATCAGGCAACTGCTCTTGTAAAAAACAAATAAATTAATAAATAATGAGCTGAATTGGTATATAAACAATCTTGGTTTTTAGTGATATGTGAAGGTTCTTGTTACTTCTTATCCTAGTTTCAGTTTGATTTATATCAGAAGGCAGTCCAAGTTTCCTGTGCAAAATAAATGTTGCTTTACTTGGATATATACCAATCAGCCAATACACTAAAACCACTGAAAAGTGACTGGAGAGCCTGGTCCAATAAATCATGTTTTCCTTTACATCTGAGTGCATGTGTATTGGATATCTTGTTAAAGGATGGCACCAGGATGCACTATGGCAAGGAGGCAAGCCGGTGTAGGCAGTGTGATGCTTTGGGCAGTGTTCTCCTGGGAAACCTTGGGTAGTGGCATTCACATACAGTACTGTGCAAAGGTCACAAAATTATCTGTTGTACAAAATTTGTTATATATGTTTCTCATCTCTGCATCATTATGTACAATCATTTACTACTGTACTACATGACAGACCAGTTTTCAGATGAAAACTAAAAGTCCTACGTACAGTATAGAAAGGAGTAAGTGTGACAAAGTTATCAGAAAAACTCATATTCTCCAGCATGCTCAGTAAAACCTAACACCTGTTTTAATTATGAAACAGCACATATTGATTATTTTCAAACAGTTTTTACACCAAATATTGACTGTGTTTATTTTATTACTAATGTGACCTTTTTAGAAGTTTCTTTTATGTAGAACTGCTTTTGTATGTCCCCAAAATAGTACAACATAGTACTTTGCACAGTGCTGTAAGCTATTTGTATTTCAAAGTTGATGTGCTAAAAGCAGAGAAAATTGCCAAGCATGACGATCTGAGAGACCACATTGTGGTGGCGAAAAAAGTTGGGACAGGACATCTCCAAAATGTCAAATGTTCCTCAAAGCAAAAAGAAGTTCAACAAAATGTTAGTGTGTGGCTGGGTAGTGCAGTGTTTCCCACACATGTACTTGGGCAGGCCACCCAGGTCCTGTATATTGATTGGCGCCCAATATGTATATACTTGCCTACCTACGATGCCATCCGCAATCGATTAATTGGTATCGGACAGTACAGTACTTTGTTCTCACACTAGCGGAATAAACAGGTACATAAGTGGTAGCGCAAGAGGGGTGTAATGTCCGCAACTAATGAATCGATCCCAGATGGTAAAAATCTGGATGGTAAAAATGTGATCGCACATACTCACAGTTTAACAGGGTGAATGGCTCTTCTTTATAAAACTCAGGAAGATTAATAAATCTCGAGCAGCATGGATCCGTGCAACAACACAGCACACCGATTTAAAAAATGAAATGCCGGGGGAGGCTTTAGACATCACACTGTGCATTTGGGTTTTCTGATATGTCATATACAACTAAAGTTATCATTACTTTAAAAAATGTACATGTTACTGCTACTGGATTATGGGAATGATGTCACGAAAATGCAAAAATACTTATTATTATTACTACTACTGTACTACTACTATTATTTGATCACAGAAACAACCTTAAAAAACCTAGATTATAGGTTGTGCTGAAAAAAAAGAATATGTCTATATTGTACTGTACTATCCTGACCCCATATTCATTTATTAAAACACAGTAATGCAAAAACGTCTAAAATTCTCATGTTTTTAAGGGCTATGTGCTCTGACAAACCGCATCATCTTTACACGCAAAATAGTGTTTAGTTCTTAATTTTTTACTTCGTCTTACTCTTCACATATGGATAGATGGCGGGGAAGGTTTGGAAGTTGGATCTTAAATGTGAAATTAATAGAAATATCAGATAAATGAAAATATTATGGTGAAGATCATATGTATTGTTTGGTTGTTGTACAGTATGTAGTAGGTCACCTTTTTTTCCGTTCCGCTGTCTGGTATATTTTGATCTGTGGGAAGCATTGAGGTGTGCGCATGTGCAATTTCCAAAGAAATAACAAAACATTTTTTTAAAAATCTGAAAAGAAGAATCAGAAAAAAAAATCAGGAATGACCATGGAATAAGGTAGTGTATACCCACACAAACGCACACACATATATGCATACACTGATGCTTTGTGTGTGTGTGTGTCTCTCTCTATATATATATATACATTATAGCTGTATATACACTGTATACACACATTTAATTACACTAATTGTAACAGTTTGGTGACACTTTGGAGGTGAGAATAGAGAAGTGAAAGGTTGATTGCGTTGTTGATCATGTGGATTCTGCAAACTGAAATCATGCACCATTATATCATTTGTTCGTGTGTTTTCTGTGTGGATTGTTTCATGCCTTTTTTTTTCTTTTCTTTTTTTTTTCTTTTCCATGCAAAAGTCTTTCAACACTGGTATAATTCTATGGACAAAGCCTAGGCAGCAGCAGATCAACCGTCACACCACCACTGCCACTGTGTGAAATGTGTCTGTAGTGGCTTTGTGCATGTTGACTGGAGAGCTTCACACAGAGAACAAAGAGGTTTTTGTGGTTCTCTCCATAGTACTGAACTGCCTTGTAAGTGCTCTGATCGAGAGCAACAGACCTGACCGCGGTGCTGTAATGGTGTGCTCGTGATACTCAACTTTCTCACCCTGCTTTCACACTGGCAGGCAAGCAAGCCCTTGGTACCACTTTTTGGTTGTTTCTTATAGATGTGTAGACGTTGCTGCTAATATTGCTGTGCTTTTTCTTCATCAGCAATAATACAGTAAGAGCTGTACGAGTATATCTTTTAGATAACGTTTAAACAGTAAAATATTAGCTAAAACAAGTAGAATCTGCTACCAACAATTTTAATTTTACTTATTTATGTTCCAAAAATACATATTAAAATATATTTCAAACAAGAGTGAAGCAAGTGAAGAAAAAACATATTCCTGGCATTTGATCTTGGTGGGACCTCTGGATTACTTCCAAAATAATAATGACTTTGCTTGTTACAATGATTATTTCATGTTAAACTTACAAAGTTCAACCATTTCTTTTTGAAATACAGCACTAATGAGATTCTCAGACAATCAGACAGAAGGGTGAATGGACAGATGTAGCAGAGGCATAATTACCAACAAAAAGTTCAAAATACCTGGAAGTATTTAAGGTACTTTAGTTAAAATTAAAGTAATTAATACAAGGAAATGCACTGGACAAATGAAGACATTTTCGTGTAAAATTTGAGCAAAATATCTGTAGTTTAGGTCTCACATTTCTATTCAATATTCGCATTTCATCATTTAACTAATATAAAGCTGATGCTTTAATAAATAAGTGACTTACTGTATACCCGAGACATTCTGAAGCTGGGGTTTATTCATGGCAGCATTCTAGTGTTTGATCTCACAACCTTCTGATATCATCAGTAGCATAAAGCCATCGAGGTGCCTTCCCTAGTTTAATTGTAAGTCAAACCGGTGACTTGTGATGAAGTTTCTAGTAAATGAAGGTGTAAAACTGTAAGACGTAACCTTAGCCGCGGTAAAGCATTTAAATGCTGCAAATGTTTTTAAAGAAGGTTGTACATCCATGAATGATGATCCTGCCCAAGGTGGCTCTGAGCCCACTGCTCAGCTGTTTAGGTGAGCAATCAGTGAGTGTAACACCTGATCCTTGAAAATCTACGGATAACTTATCGAGAACTTGTGGAAAATGCACATCAGTCTGTGGGAACTATACACACAATTACAGTTGTCCCAATCATTTCACAAACGGCCCTTGCACATTACAGGATAGGAACTCAGCTGGGAGTAATTGCTACATCCCCTGTATAGTCCTGACCTCGTTCCAAGCCATTTCCACATGTTTGAGACATTTAAACAAGTTCCTGGGAGGCCAGAATTTCAGATGTGAAGCAAGCAGTCGGATACTGAAAAAACTTTCTACCTTGATGGTATCCAAGCTCTAGTGATTTAGTGTAGCAGAGGATTATATAGAGAAATAAAGGTAGTTTTAACCCATAATTAATTTTTTTCTGTTCTGCTTGAACACCCCTTGCAATTTAATTTTAAATTAACAATGGCTACATTTTTGGGATTCCCCAAAAAAGGAAACTATGTGGAAGAATGTTGTTGTTTCGGTCATGACGGATATTTCAAAGTGGTCGGAATCTCTCTCATCTCAGTTGGGAGCACCTCTCCCTGTTTCAGGCCTGTCACCCTGCCACTGCTCCAACACTAAATATGATGAATCTGCCTCCTTAATTACCCTGCAGTTCCATGCCAGTAGTTCATCAGCTGTCTGCAGCAATTAATATATCAGCAATAACTGTTCCTCTTGGCAAAGTAAAAAAAAAAAAAAGAATGAATATATCATGGTGGGAATAGTTGTTAATAACATTGTTTACTGTCATTGCCACAGTAGCTGAAGAATTTGTGAAATTAAAACAGAAGAATTCAACTTAAGCTTTCATTACCAAGTCCTTTCTAGCAAAGGCTCACAGAATAGAAGACATTCATCATTACAGCAGACAGCTTATTTACATATGAGTGCACTGAACTGATAATCTAAATATTTCCCTGCTGACTGAGTGAGACATTATTACCCAGTGTAACCATGACATGCCCCTGACAATACAATCATGGAAGCATGTTCTTCATATGAGCTTCATTTTTTCTTCTTCAGGCAGCAACATAAAGGTGAACTGACAGGCACTCTGACATTTAATTAGGTCAAATTTGCTTCTTTAGACACGATGCCTTCTGATCTTTGTGACGATAGCTGTAGTATTTAATCTCCTAAACTCCCAAGAGCCGTCAGACCTACTCAAGTGTAGTTGCAGAATAAGAATAATAAATTGGACCATTAGTAGGAATACCTGTACAAATGTACATTTAAGCCGAGGTCCCTGGAGGAAACCCACAAACCATGGGGGGGAAAATGCTAAATCCATGCACAGAGACCCGAGGCGGGAATCGAACCCTTGACCCTGGACGTGTGAGGCCACACTACACCAGTGTAGTGCAACAATTATAAAATTCAAATGAAACATCAGAATGAAGAAAATGTGTGATCTTTATTGCTTTGATCATGGCATGGATGTTGGAAGGTCTGGTTTGATATTTCATAATCTTGAGAGAATTACACACACAACGCAAAAACAGTAAGTGAGCATCAGCTCTGTTAGTGAAAATACCTTATTAAGAAGTTGTAGAGATCTGAGGAAAATAACCTGGTGCCAAGGGGGATATGACTAATCTAATCACTTCTTACAACTCTGGTGAGCATTAAAGCTTCTCAGCATGCACAAAACATTGAACCTTAAAGTGGATGAGCTACACCCATAGCAAAGAAACTCCAAGATGAGATCTCATGTTACTCTCTTCTTTGTCTCCCAGATAGAAATGTTACTTTGAGACTTGAATGAGAGTTTAGCTGTTTTCTTAATCTTCTCAAATGTGTCTCAAATATGGCTCATTACCTCTAAATCTCAGAGATAGTTCATATTTGTCTTGTGTGCGACTCACATATTTTTTGTTTCCCCACACATAAAGTATACAGTACTTGTAAACTGTGCATTTGGATTTCTGATATGCTCTGATATGATCCCTTTTAAAATTTGTGCTTGGTCATGTGTGTATAGTTAGTTAAAATTAAATAAAATTGAATTATTTATATTGAATATACTGTATGTGCTGAAAAAATCTCACACTATATTGCACAATATTGACTCATATACGGTATATTTATTTAAGCATAATGCAAAGAATGGCTAAAAATGTTTTGGGGTTTAAGTGCTGGGGTTCTCTGACAAACAGTGCCATCTCTACTAAAGAGTGTTTAGTACTTTTTTATATACTTGATCTTACTCTTCTCATACGGGTAGATGGAGGGGAGGGTTAGTAGGTTGGATCTCAGAAATGAAGATACTGTATGTAGATATGTACTGTAGGTTGGTAATGACTGAAGTCAATTACAAAATTGCTTTGTAATAGATAAATGTTTTATTTTGAAATGTGGCTTCTTTATTTAAAAAAAAATCCAACGTACAGTACACCCAGGTGTCAGTAGTTGATCAACATGTCTAACCTTTTACAAATGTGTATTAAACCTTAATGAATTAATTAAAATTAAACTGACAAATGTCATTTCCAATAATTAACTAAAATACAATATACAGAATATTTTTTTATCGAGATGTAAAGCAATGACATAATGTTTGTGTTCAGTGATTTCTGTATACACTACACTCACTTAAAGGATTATTAGGAACACCATACTAATACGGTGTTTGACCCCCTTTCGCCTTCAGAACTGCCTTAATTCTACGTGACATTGATTCAACAAGGTGCTGAAAGCATTCTTTAGAAACCTTGGCCCATATTGTTAGGATAGCATCTTGCAGTTGATGGAGATTTGTGGGATGCACATCAAGGGGTCGAAGCTCCCGTTCCACCACATCCCAAAGATGCTCTATTGGGTTGAGATCTGGTGACTGTGGGGGCCATTTTAGTACAGTGAACTCATTGTCATGTTCAAGAAATCAATTTGAAATGATTCGAGCTTTGTGACATGGTGCATTATCCTGCTGGAAGTAGCCATTAGAGGATGGGTACATGGTGGTCATAAAGGGATGGACATGGTCAGAAACAATGCTCAGGTAGGCCGTGGCATTTAAACGATGCCCAATTGGCACTAAGGAGCCTAAAGTGTGCCAAGAAAAGATGCCCCACACCATTACACCACCACCACCAGCCTGCACAGTGGTAACATGGCATGATGGATCCATGTTCTCATTCTGTTTACGCCAAATTCTGACTCTACCATTTGAATGTCTCAACAGAAATCGAGACTCATCAGACCAGGCAACATTTTTCCAGTCTTCAACTGTCCAATTTTGGTGAGCTCGTGCAGATTGTTGCGTCTTTTTCCTATTTATAGTAGAGATGAGTGGTACCCGGTGAGGTCTTCTGCTGTTGTAGCCCATCCGCCTCAAGGTTGTGCGTGTTGTGGCTTCACAAATGCTTTGCTGCATACCTTGGTTGTAACGAGTGGTCATTTCAGTCAAAGTTGCTCTTCTATCAGCTTGAATCAGTCGGCCCATTCTCCTCTGACCTCTAGCATCAACAAGGCATTTTCGCCCACAGGACTGCCGCATACTGGATGTTTTTCCCTTTTCACACCATTCTTTGTAAACCCTAGAAATGGTTGTGTGTGAAAATCCCAGTAACTGAGCAGATTGTGAGATACTCAGACCGGCCCGTCTGGCACCAACAACCATGTCAAGCTCAAAATTGCTTAAATCATCTTTCTTTCCCATTCTGACATTCAGTTTGGAGTTCAGGAGATTGTCTTGACCAGGACCACACCCCTAAATGCATTGAAGAAACTGCCATGTGATTGGTTGATTAGATCATTGCATTAATGAGAAATTGAACAGGTGTTCCTAATAATCCTTTAGGTGAGTGTATATTTAAGGCCAATTAAGCCTACAGTACATATAGTTTCTAATAAAGGCAGAATTTTCCTTTGTGTGTTTAAGTGGCCAGTGTTAGAGAAATGTGCAGCACATCGCCAGGCCTCTGTGTCAAGTCAGCAAAAAACACTTTATCCATCATTCATCCAGACCTTTAGGTGACGGTAGCACCACCTGCTTTGCCTGCCGCAGATAAAAATGAAGAAGAAAAAAACAAGAAGACAAAGCGGACGGTGAAGGTGGGTTTTACTTTTTCGCACCACATTTAAAATTAATTATTATTGACAAGGAGTCAAAATGTAAGTTAACGTCTGTGGTAAAAATAAAAAAATAAAAAAAACCTGTGGTATACTTAGCTAAAAATTACACAGCCTATGTTTGTTCTTAAATTGCAAAAGGAATTGAAATGCTATGTGGTCAAATACACATGATGGTTTAGCATGTGGATTAGCACATCTAGGAAACTACCACTTGTGAGGTTCAAAGTTTTTTTTTTATTTTTTTTTTTTATGGTAAACATCAGTCAGCTGTTAACCAGTTAACTAAGTTAACCAGTGTTGTTTGACATATTAAGTTATTAATTTTTTTTAAATAGTAAGTTAATGTTATTGCATGATCAGTTTTTGAAAACTAGGAGTTTTTTTATAGAGTGTTCAGTGTTTAACAGTAGTTACCAGAACATGTAACTTTAGAGACATTGGTTTGTTTGTGGAAAGGTTATCTTTGTAATTATATACATTTTACTTTAACTGGGTCCTTTTCAGAGGCATGCCGTCTCAGGAGACCAAGAATCTCAACAAAGAAAATGCAGGAGAATGTTCCGGAGTCTCCATCAGCACCACATCATCAGTCAGGTAAGCACCAGCCCGTGAGCAAGCTCAAGCCCACCTCTCAACCTTCAGAAAGTTGGGAATGGTGTCGATGAATGGTGTTTCAGTAAATCTCAAATGTTTTAATGATTTTTTTTTGTTCTATTAGATACTAAGCAACTCCAGGAGTTGCAGACTTTGGACAAGCATGTTAGACATCCACCACAAGAGAAGACTGATGTACAGTAGTCGGTGAGAGAGAACTTTTCCTGGCATTGGTCCGTTCTTGTACCCCTAACTGTACATACAGCAAGCAACCAATTTTCCTTTAAAATTTTTCATTTTCTTTTTGACTGATTCTTTTCACTGTAAGATTGTCACAATGCTGTGGCCTTTGTGTAACTCCTGTATAAATCATACTTTGAGTTGAGCAGTGTGACACTTAATATCTTTGTCAGGTTGAGTGACACTTTGTCATTTGGTCATTTGGTGTCTTGATTTGCCAGATTTTGCTGGTGTTTGTTATATTGTGTGAATTTAAAATTCATTACACTGTATGCTGTTAATTGAGGATTTTTTATATGTTCAATAAAACTATAATATTTCCCATTTGTGTTTCATTCAGCTCATTTATGTCTGACTTTAATCTCATTATGGTCTTATATATGGCTCAATTGCTTCTCCTTCAAATGCAGTTCTGTTTCTCATGTACATCTCAGATTTCTCAAATGTTTCTCCAGTATGCCTCAGGTTGTGTCTCAGTTATGTCTCTTTGTTTCTCCTATAGTAAGTGGGGTTTAGGAGAAATAGAAAAGACAAAGTCAAGCTTGTAATGAGACAGCTCAATACAGTCTCATGAGACAAGAAAAAGCTTATTCTGAGCAACAAAATTTTGATATGGGCAAGAGCAGAAGACCACATTTGGTTAGACTCTTCCCTTAGAGTCTTGTTCTTGGGTGAAATCTGTTCTAGCATTCTGCTGTTTTAGCCCATCACCTCAGCGTTTATAGTGCTGTGCATTCTGAGAGGCTTTTCTGCTCACCGTGGTTGTAAAGCATGCTTATTTGAGTTGCTGTTGACTTCCTATCAGCTCAAACCAGTGTGGCCATGCTCCTCTGATCTCTCTCATCAACAGGTGTTTTAGCCTGCAGAACCTTTACTCAAAGGATGTTTCAGTTCTTCACACTGTTTGGTGTAAACTCTAGAGGCTGTGTGAAAATTCCAGGAGATCAGCAGCAACCATGATAGAGACGTCACCAAGATTGTTCATATGTTTAATATGACATTTAACTGAACATGCTGTACTCTCACATGCTACTTCATTAGGAACATCATACTGGATAGAACCTCCTTTGCTGCCAGAGCTGTCTCAGTATTTCGTGGCAGGGATTTTGGAAATGTTCTTTTCATGTTGACAAGATTGCATCCCATAATTGCTACAGTTTTGACTGTTGAGACCATTAAAGTAGATTTATTGTCATTTTCAAAAAAATCTGTTTGTGCTTTATGACATGGCACATTTTTATGCTGGAAGTAGCCACGCTGTGTCTTTGTTCTCGTTTGGTGTCTTTGTTTTCACCAAGACGCGGTTTAGCGATGGGACGCCGCCATTCATTTAGATGGGCTAGCCTCATTTCACGCTAAGAGAAACACAGCTCTGTGCAGTAAGGCTCACAGTGGTGGCATGTGTGTTTAACACAGAATGGTGCAAGAACTCCATACTAGTTTCTAGTTATTGCTCATTGCTGGTAGAGATTTTGTCTGTTAGATGCAGATCTTTTTTTCTAGATCTACAATGGGAATTCACTGGTGTGCTCATAGTCGTGGAATACATTCGCCCAATGCTGACGATAAGGCCACGGTCACCACAATGGACTGTTTAGTGTCTCTGTAGATTGTAATTATGGAAATCTTGTTTCTGTGCTCCCCAAATCCATCCAAATAACGTAAATTCTAATGTGCTAGCAAACTTGTTTTTGGTGTCTTTTTGTCTTTCACACACACTATAGAGACAAAATAACTCTAACATTAGTTAGATACATACACAATGTTAATTAACCTTAGTTATGTTGTGGGCTTGCAAACTGCTGCTACTGTGAAGCTAACACACTGAGGATTAGCAAGCACAAACTTTACCAAACGGGAGAAAATTATTCAGATCTATTGGTTATGCACAAAAAAGTCATAATAATAGCAGGAACAGAGCATCGTTGAAATGTCTCTCCTACTTCTAATAACTGTTTCTCTGGCCAGTTCTTCATCTTTATTATGAGTGGGGGCTGAAGCTCAACATGTAACATTAGCTATCTGCTATTATTACCCATCATAACTATCATCTGCTAGGTATTCTCTTGCTCCCGCTGCCCCCTTGTCTTGTGCACAAGCTCAGGCTCCTTTCCCATTGTTGATTGACTGGGCAGCCTTTTGCTGTTCAGGTAGAGCAACAATGGCAATTTCTCATCTACAGAGCCAGAGCTGTATCTTTTGCTTGCGCACACAGAGAGATATTATATACAGTATTATACAAGTGCATCTTAATAAATTAGAAAATCATTGAAAAGTTTATTTATTTCAGTAATTCAATACAACAATATGTTATATTGATTCATTACGCATCAACTGATATATTTCAGGTGTTTATGTCTTTTAATTTTTGATGATTATAGCTTACAGCTAATGAAATCTCAAAATTCAGTATCTCAGAAAATTTTAATATTGTAAAAGTTCTATATTAGAGACTCACACTCTACTCAGACTCTAATCAGCTAATTAACTCAAAACACCTGCAAAGGTCTCCTCAGCTTTTAAATGCTCTCTCGGTCTGGTTCAGAAAGCTGGCTGTTCACAAAGTTCTGTATCCAGGCACATTTAATGGATAGTTGAACGGAAGGAAAAAATGTGGTAGAAAAAGATGCACAAGCAACAGGGATTGCTATAGCCTTGAGAGGATTGTGAATCAGTGCCCATTCAAGAATTTGGGGGAGATTCACAAGGAGTGGACTGTAGGCAGTGCTTCAAGAGCCACCACGCACAGCCGTATACATGAGCTACAACTGTTGTATTACTTGCGTCAAGCCATTGTTGAACCAAAGACACTGTCAGAGCCCCTTACCTCTACTAAGAACAAAAAGGACTGTTGCTACAGTATAGTGGGCCAAAGTGTTCAGGCCAAAGTGTGAAAGTATATTTTTCATTTTATTTGGAAATCAAAGTCAAAGAGTCTGGAGGAAGTGAGGAGAGGCACAGAATCCATGTTGCTTGAGGTCCAATGTAAAGATTGCACAGTCATTGGTGGTTTGGAGGGCATCTGTTGGTGTTGGTCCAAGGTCAGCACATCCGTCCAGGAAGTTTTGGAGACTTTACATCTGCCCACACTGCCAAAAGTACGTTTGTACTTGAGAACCTACAGTATGGGGTATTGTGAAGAGGAAGATGCAAGACAACTATTGTATTTAACCAGGTTTTCCCAATTTTAAAGAGTATATTTTCTTTGAATGTTACAATGATGGTATTTCTGAGGCTTCTTGTCTAGAATGTTTAAGACTTACTTATGTAATAATTCAAGGGGTTTTAGTAAAATATTTGTAGCTTTCCCCCAAGTGGTTAGACAGTACTTCAAGTGTGAAAGAATCATTGCATCCAAAACATTTTTGCTGTCTCATTAGACATAGGTTCTCTTGGAAATCTGAAATGCAATATATTCAATCTGACTATTTGTGTAACTTTAGCACCCTGTTAAGCAAAGGATGTCTGAATCAATATAGCACAAACACTAGAACACTATTTAAACTCCAGTACAATTAATAACATTACACCTGAGATAATTATGTCAGAATCAGATAAAAAAAAAAAAACTTGACCTTTTAGTAAAAAAAACATCCTTATAGGGTTTATTATTTTTTTTTTTTTACATTCAGCTGGAGACAAGACTGGACAAGCTAGTTTGAAAGATGTACCAGTGCAACTGACAATTTAGAAGTCAAATCTTCTTTACTTTTACAATGAACAAATGTAATGTAAATGTAATGCTGTAGACCTGTACCCTGAAATCTAAACAAACCAATGATAGCTCATTTATGTACAGGCTGAATAATTAAGGACCAATAATTGACCCTTGTGGAACACCAGCTTAAAAACTAACAGAGTAATGATTGTAACTTTTGTAACTTCTATCAGTTCTGTCAGTTAAGAAAGACATAAAAAAAACTGAAGAATATTAGGATAAAATACATCATGATATAACCTTATATATATCATGATTTAACCTTAGGCGTAAAAGTATCTTTCAGTAAGTTTAAAAATACAGCTACAAAAGCTTTTATCGTTAAAAATCTCCATACCATATAGATTACTCACTCCTTGCCTATTCCGCTTTATTCTGTATAGGGGGCACAGGGTATACAGAGCCTATCCCAGGATACTTAGGGTACACTTAGGGTACACCTTGGACAAGGTTCCAATCCATTGTAGGGCACACACTCATTCACACATTATGGGCAAACACCTTTGGACTGTGGAAGGAAACCGGAGCACCTTCCCCTGCACGGAGAGCATGCAAACTCCATGCACACAGACCCCGAGGCAGGAATAGAACCCTGGAAGTGCCAGGCGAAAGTGCTAGCCACCGTGCTGCCACCATATATGTCTTTTATCTGACTATTTCTAAAAGAACATATTCCAACACTTTAATTTCACTTTAATTGTTTTTATACATCAGAGGCATTCTCCTTGAGAATCGAGAACTTTATTACTAAATTAATTTTCTATTTCCTTGATCATAGTCAACAGGACATTACTATCCCCTTTTACATCTATTCTAGTAATAAGCTGTTCTAATTCTTTTCACTTAACACTTTTTTTTTTAATTATCCATTTCCCTATTGTTCACCCTGAATAATTCAGGCTGTTTAAAAGTATTATAATGCAACCTTTTTTATTCAATTGCAATGCAATAAATGTCAGATTGTGATCAGACAAGCCTTTTATGAAGTTAAGTCTTAATAATTCTTTGAGGTTTATTGCCTCAAAATTAAGTGTTTCTGTCTTTTTGAGTTTGTGCAACTGTTTAAATTCTTCCTACACCCTTTACTAACTGGGCTAATCTTAAACGGGGGAAATTTGTTCTAGATTTGTAGATTTGTTCTATTTGTTCTATTTGATTTATGATTTTATATTTTTTCCATTATCATCCTTCTTCTGCCAGTAGCTCATTTTAGGAAGGAGGTTTTTTTGAGGTTTGCATAATGTTTCTCAGTAGCTCACATACAGTATGTATTAAGTTGTTATCTATAAGAGGGTGCACTTACAGACCAGGAGATGTGCATGAATTTATTTATTCATTTTTAAGCAGCCCCATTTGTAAATTAGGACTGAGATGATCAGAATTTCTTTTTTTTTTTCCCCTCCTCTTTTTTTATATTCTGTTTGTTTGTCTGTTGTGGCCTCATTAATTTGTCTCACACATAACTACTTTGTTTGGATTATGCCTCTAGAACTCTTTAAAAACTGTGGGAAAATGTGTTATGTTAATAATTTAATTGATTATTGGTTGTTAATCTGTTTAACTCTAAGTTAAGAAAAATGTGCACAAGGAATACACACCCAAAAAGAGATATAAATGAGCACAATTGCAGAAGTCAGTTTTAGGGTTTTTTAATAAAGCATAGGAAATATACATACTGTAAGATTCCTGTGACTAGATTAATTGAGCACCAGCAATGTGATTTACTGCTTGAAAGTTTGATCAGGTTTCCACCATTTGAAGAGCAAAGATAACCAATTTAAATGCCATTTCTACAACTTTGTATTACATGGCACACCTTTTACGCTTTTGTCTGTGTAATTTTCGTGCAGAAATAACGGTACGAGCAATATACAGTATCAAGATCGCACATACATATTAAACTCTTTATTTAAACTCTATATTTAAATCAGGCCTTCTAGCCATGAAGAAAAATGCTAAGCGCATGTATGCAACAGACAGTGAGTGAAGTGTGACGAGCCCTTTTCAGTTGCTGACATTCTTGCTTTAATATATAATGCCTCTGTTGTCTTAGAGTTCATCAATCTCCTGAGTGTGCCTTCACAGAGACAGGTCACAGTGGGCTTTCTGAACACTGCAAGACTAATAATCAATTGCTCCAGTCACACTCTTTGACAGACTCATAAAAATGCATTCATTTATCCTCCATCCGTCTCTTTTTTTGTCATTCTTTTCCTGATTGTCTGACTGTCTTCCTGTTGATCCCTCCCTCCCTCCCTCTTGTCTCAAGTGCATTTTAATAACCTGTGACCTCCATCTCCGCAGATCAGCTGAGGACGTCGGTCAGTACATGGAGATGGCAGCATGTGTATGAGGTACAGTATCGTATTATTTTACTCGATTTTAACAGCTGCTTTTCAGTCACTTGTGATTTGTCGAATGATTACACTCCCAAAGGCAATCTAATTAACCTTGTAAATTAATACCCTGTGTAAACACAAGATATACTGTAGCCTTGTAGAATAGTTAGACTTTTTCTTTAAATGCAAAAAATGGGTGGATTTACTGTACGAGCTGTACTAAAGCCACATATTATACTTGCGTTCATGTCGACCTCATCTATCTACAGTATACAGTATATATTGCCCAAAATCTATACATCAGCTGAAGATATGGAATGTCCAACTTTTAAATATCTAAAAAGCTTCAAAATAAGAACCTTGAAATGATTGTAAAAAACAACAACAAAGAAAACACATTTTGACATGGTATATTACTTCTCCCTTCTGTCGATGTTGATATGGACTAAATAAGCACTGCTACCTTACACATTTAAACCTAAATCTATCACAAATCTCCAGCACTGCTTTATAAAAGATTTATAATGTGGGTATAAATGTAGGATGAAGACCTAACCTATGTATACTTTAAACATCGTCAAGACTTTGGAATAACAATGTTCTATCAGATTTTTATTATAATTTTTTTTAAATAAAAGTTTAATTCATAAAAGTATAATAGTCGGAAAACTTTCCGCTCTGATTTTATTGAAGGTCCTATAAATCATATAATTTTCAGGTGTACTTCAAGGTTACATAACTACTGAACTATAAATGAAATAGTAGGTAAGTGGTGCTTTGTAGGTAAACAATATTAATCAAGTATTAAATAAGTATGTGGAACTAGTGCAACTCTTTTTAAAGTATTTTCTCTTTTTTGAAAACAGAATGTGCACATTACTGAACATTCTTTGGCTCTAAGTTCAGGCATCTTTCCCTCTAACCTCACTGCTTAATGCTTTTATTCATTAAAATGGGAATTTGAAGAGAGTAAAGGTGCTTACTCAGAGCCTCAAATGCTATTTACTGAATTCTCTGCAGGGCCAAATTAATACACTGTTCGAATATTTATTGTAGTCTGATTTTACAGAATAATCAGTGACATAATTTGCCCTTGTAGCTCATTACTTTATGCTTCATTGGCTTTGTTGGTTATAATCTCCTGCATTTACATGTTGAGTCCAGACTTTTTTCGTTGACATGGTTGCTTCTTGTATTTAATTTTTATTGCCATTACATTGTTAAAGTTTCTGAAAACTTATTCATACATTGTAAGTGTTGCTGCAGCCTGAGCAACTCGCAGGCCCATTTGATTCCCCTTCAGCAATAATAACTTTCAGAAATTGGATTTTTAATAGGCTTTTTAACAGACATTCAGCATTATGTACATTATGCATTGCTTAGAGCCAAGAGGGTAAATAAAGGGATCAAGGCTGTTCAACATTCATTCATTCTTTTGTGTCCTGACAGCCTGGATCCACAATATTGCACAGCTTCATAATTCCCCTTATAAACACGTGAAATTCTGCTTTCAGAAGACTGACTTAATTTTACGCACAATAGAACCCTCCTGTGCCTGTGAATGTGTGTGCATTTTGTAATCAGTGTAATCATTACATTTTCCCTTGCCTTCTGTTTATTCCCAGTAGCTTGGCTTATAAGAACTGAATTGCTTTTGGCACATGGAGCAATAACATTATAGAGTTTAAAGCTAAGTGAAGTTGTTGTGGCTTTTCTAGAATTTCTGGCCTTGACACAGACTGCATTGCTTGACATGGCTAGAGTTGGTCCATAATTATATACAAAGAGACAGAAAAGACATGAAAGTGTAAACAGCAAAACTGTGCCTTAGGGAATTGTACACTGTAAAAAATAAATTGTAAATTTTACGGTAAAAAATACGTTATTGCACTGTAAAAAAAAAAAAAAAAAGCCGTAAATTTTACGGTAAAAAAACGGCAGCTGTGGTTGCCAGAAGTTTACCATAAAAAAAAAGGTGGCAAATTTTTTGGTTGTACAGGATTACACTCATTATACTGTATGTTCTATGGATTTTAATTGTTTCTTTTTTTTCAAGCCTGGCCAGGAATCAAAC
The DNA here is from genome assembly GCA_011419295.1 of Clarias macrocephalus. NCBI lineage: Eukaryota > Metazoa > Chordata > Actinopteri > Siluriformes > Clariidae > Clarias > Clarias macrocephalus. The sequence goes on from JAAGKR010002895.1 coordinate 29,404, forward strand.
CCAGACCCTGGTGGTGCAAAATGACTAACAACTACACTACTGGGTTTGCTGTGCAAGTGCTGTCGTTGTTAGACTTCCTCGGTTTCCCCACGTCCCCCGTACGACTTGCACTCCAACGACAACATTTGTATCACAAGCACAGTAGTGTAGTGGTTAGCACTGTTGCCTTGCACCGCCAGGGTCTGGGATCGACTCCCAGGCTTGAAAAACAAAAAAACAATTGAAATCCGTAAAATGAGTGCAATTCCGTACAACCTAAAAACATTGCTACCATATTTTTCACGGTAAACTTCTGCCAACCACAACTGCCAGTTTTTTACCGTAAAATTTACGTTTATTTTTTACAGTGTACTGTTGGTCACATCAAGTGCAAACCAGTGGACATGGCATGTCGCTGCAGAATGCTGTGGTAGCCATGCTGGTTACGTTTTTTTTTACATAATTTGAGCATGGATGCCCTTAGTTTTGTCACCATCAAAGCACCATCACACCTCCTCCATGCTTTAAAGTGGGAACTACACATTCAGGAACCATCTGCTCACCCACGCTAAGTCTAATCCATGGCAGTTAAAAACAAAAATCTCAAATTGGGACATCAGACCAAAGGACTGGTTTAGTTTTCCACTGATCTGATGTCCATTCCTTGTGATACTTGGCACAAGTAAGTCTCTTCTGCTTGGTGTTGTTCTGAAGTGATGTTTTTCACAATTCTAGCATGAAGGCCTGACTTGCGCAGGGTTTGCGCACCCTACATGATACTGTATAGCTCTTAAGTTTCTCAGGACTGACCACCACATCCATGTTTTATTCTCTCCACTAACTGTTGGTTGCCAACTCTGCCCGTCGCGGTTGCTCCAGTTGCGGAAGGATACATGCTGGCGAAGCAAATCCACTGGTTAAATAAAAAAATCTAAATATTTGGATAATAAATAGTGTTTCTGTAACTTTTGTATAAAAGTGATATCGCACTCAAGGTTCCGCTGTTTGGTAGGATATCAGCACGGCTGTGATGTCTCTGACCGCATCTATTCAGTACAACAGCAGGACCTCGATTGTGATATTGTTTAAATAAACTGCCATGAAAGAAGCATGATTTATGCTTGCAATATCTGGTATCACTCAGAAAATGACCGATTCCCTTTTGAATGTGGTTAGCGAGTTGTTGCAGGGAGTTTTTGTGTGGTCTCATGTTCATGCCTTATTAGAGAGATTCATGTAGTAAATCTAAATCGGAAAGATGTTTTCTTGACAGTGTCTTTTGTTAAAAGTGCAATGCACATAAACATCAAGTAAATTGAATGATCTGTGTCAGACACATTCTAATTGTAAATGTGCCCCGTACGTAGATGCGAGCACAGAATTGTATGTGATGCTGCTGAATGGTGAATGACTTCTCTGTAAGTCTCTCAGTGCTTTCTCTCTTTCTTCGCCTTTCCAACGATTCAACATGTCTTTTTTAGCCACCGCTCTCCCCTTGCTTTTAATCTATCTGTCAATAACACTGATCAATTGGATGTGAATTATAGATGGTAATTAAAGAAGGTGCTTTAACACAGTGCGGTGAAAAAGAGAGAGCAGATGTAGCCCTAAGCGGATACTAGTGGCATTTCTGTGGCCCGCTCTCAACAAGGCAGAACCCATATTCATTACGAACTCAGGAGCTAGTTCTGGTCTGTCAGAGCATTCATTAGACTGGAAAAGTCAGATCCAAGCATTCATTAGAATGTAAATCTGATCCCAGCTTGTTGTAGTGACTTAGAACATTGAGCACTATCTACAGCTCTCTTTTCATACATGAAGGCAGAAAGCAGGAGTAGTGATTCTCTCGCTCGCTCTCAAAACTATTCTGGTGGTCCCTCAACTGGATATTCCACTGGATTATGTGCATGCTGGTACAATTAAATGTTTTGTCATTTTTTCCATGGATACCCATAGGTTCATTGAAACACATTGGGGTTAAGAACATTGCTCCTGGGCACAATGCTGTGTGTGCTGACATGCTCATGCAGTATTAATACTTGCCACCAGCCCTGAATTCCTGCCTCCTGGTCATGCTGCCTTCTGGGAATAAGAAGTCTTTGGAAACCTGATTTGATTTGACTCCAAAAGGGGGCCTGAAAAAAATAAACCTGATTTTGTGGAGTTGTAGCTCTTGAAGTGAGATTACATTTAACAAGCTCTGCTTGAAGCATTTTATAACCAGAGGCTGGATAGATGATGAATAATGCACCACAAACTAGATTTCTCTCAGCCTGATTTCTACCAGACCACAAGGCCTGCCAACCCTACTTTATCATGTTACACGCTTCAGCATACAATAAATGAATTCATTGTTTCATTCGTAAAGCCTCTGTCATTTTCATGAGTAGCTTCCAACCACAAGGTCCTGGGAAGAACCTTGTGGAGGAATCTCAAACTGTGTGTTACGTGCAGTACTATGTTATCAATGGGCTTCATCTTGTGGCGCACGGACCACATGCATTTTCAAAAGTATTTCACTGAACTGACTTAAGTGCTTGAATAAATGCTATAGCATAGTAAAGTTTAAGAATAACAGGTCATGGAAGAGTCCATATTAGCTGAAAACGGCAAATTGGTGCATGGACTAACTACAGGACTAGAGACCTGGACAGTTTACAAATTTTAGTAAATACCATGTACTGTATAATGTACAAGTATATTTTTTAGAGGCTAGCATCTCAGATCAAACGATGTATGTAATAAACAGAAATGAAAAAAGTAATGGAGAGTACCACGCATCATTTGTATTGTTTGAGGACAACCTCAAAGCAAAAGAAGCAACTTTAAAATCCCATGTCATTTTCCCCCCTTTTATTTCTGCCTTGACCATAATAACTTATTCTCTCATGGTATTCATCATTCAGCTAAATGTAATCTGCCAATTTATTCTATGTAGAGACAGTTGTACTGTAGCAGTGCCACAAGAATATCATATATTTCATATTGTAGTAGTAACCTCTACAGTTTGGATTGTACTGAGCACAACTTTTAATGCCCTTCAATGTACAAATGGAAATATTTAAACATGAGATTATAGAGCTGTCAAATTTGTCAGGTAAAGGAAAGTAATTGATTGAATGTGCAATTTACATAATTGAAAGTATATATATATGATAGATATATACATGGGTGTGTGTGTGTGTGTGTGTGTGTGTGTGTGTGTGTGTGTGTGTGTGTGTGTGTGTGTGTGTGTATGCACCCCCATGCTTTTCTCTGGGCATGCAACAGTCTGGGTGATGTGTTTCTTTGTGGCTTGTCCACACCGTAACTCTTCCGGTTGTGAAGGTGACATTGAAGGTGGACTCATCAGAGAACAATACATGTTTCACATTGTCCACAGCCCAAGATTTTTGCTGCTGTCACCAATGAAACCGACATTTGGCATCGGCACGAGTGGCCAAAGGTTTGGCTATAGCAGCCCGGCCATGTACATTGACCCTGTGGAGCTCCCGACGAACAGTTTTGGTGGAAACAGGAGAGTTGAGATGCACATTTAATTCTGCAGTGAGTTGGGCAGCCGTGGTTTTATGTTTTCTGGATAAAGGTTAGCACCCGGACATCCCTTTCAGACAGCTTCCTCTTGTGTCCACAGTTACTCCTGTTGGATGTGGTTCGTCCTTCTTGGTGGTATGCTGACATTACCCTGGATACCGTGGCTCTTGATGCATCACAAAGACTTGCTGTCTTGGTTACAGATGTGCCAGAGAGTACTCTGATATTTCACCCATAATGTTGTGTGCATTGCAATATTTTAAGCAAATGTGCTATTAATCTGCTAATTAAACCTTCTTACTGGTGGAATGTGCAATGAAGATTGGCAACCAGACTTGTCAAATTTAGCCATGAAACCTCCAACACTAAATTGGCCAGTGTTTTAGTTTCATTGTCCAACCCCCAGGGGTGGAAAGTAACGAGTTACATTTACTCGCGTTACTGTAATTGAGTAGTTTTTGTGTACTTCTACTTTTTAAAGAAGTTTTTAAAATCTACTATTTTACTTTTACTTAAGTATGTTTCGTATGAAGTATTGTAATTCGCTACATTTTAAATCATATTCGCTACTGAGTAAAACAAATGAATGAAAATCCAAAGGTAATAAAAATATTGTGCTTTGTATAAATGCCTCGTTGCGCTCGCGTGTGAGTATCGTGTCCTGGTCGCGCGCCGCTCCAGACTCCACTCCAGGTTTTCTGACTGTCCCCACATCGGCATCTACCTGACCTTCCACACGGTCGCTTCCGCGCTGAGAGTGACGTCATCAACCAGCGCGACCATGTATGAACCGTAGAGAGACACGGGAAAGAGGAAAGAGTTTGTGATTTTGGCGTTTTGATATTTGGTGTGTATTCTGGTTTTGACTTTTTGCCTCCCATTGACTTTGATTATTGCTTTGCCCCTTTGGTTTGGTTGGTCTTTGTATATATTTGTAGATAATTTCACTGTATGTTTGTGCACGCACCATGAGTAGGGGCGTGGCTGCCCATTTATTTTGGGAAGAGGGAATTTATTCACTGTTTTTGGTTTAGGGAGTGTCAGGGAAGGGACCTGTATTTTTGTTTGTGTTTTTTTTTTTTTTTTTTTTGCAGGTAATCTAGCTACTAAATATAAATACCATTTAGTTTATTATTTTGGCCTGGGTCCACCCTGAATCTGATCAGATTGAATCTCCTCCTGTGTGTGTGTGTGTGTGTGTGTGTGTGTGTGTGTGTGTGTGTGTGTGTGTGTGTGTGTGTGTGTG
>JAAGKR010002895.1:34182-46682 GCA_011419295.1 Clarias macrocephalus
TATTGCTTTGCCCCTTTGGTTTGGTTGGTCTTTGTATATATTTGTAGATAGTTTCACTGTATGTTTGTGCACTCACCAGTAGTAGGGGCGTGGCTGCCATTTATTTTGGGAAGAGGGAATTTATTCACTGTTTTTGGTTTAGGGAGTCAAGGAAGGTACCTGTATTTTTGTTTGTGGTTTTTTTTTTCAGGTAACCTAGTTACTAAATATAAATACCACTTGTTTATTGTTTTGGCCTGGGTCCACCCTGAATCTGATCCTCCTCCTGTTGTGTGTGTGTGTGTGTGTGTGTGTGTGTGTGTGTGTGTGTTTTTTGTAAAGCAATACAAACCTCATTATTTCATCAGTTAATGACTGGATCTAGTTCTTTTTGCCATATAACACCATTTCCATACAGTTTAAACCACCTGAACCATTCTTTTGCTGTACGGCCCAACCCTAGACTGGGACGTAACGCCATATTTGAGTGACCAAGTGGTTTTCAAGCACAAGAAAGACAACAGCTTTATTATGCAAAGGTGTTCCTTCAGTTAAAAACAGCTAATTTGAGATTTATATCTGCTCATATCTCTATCTATCTATCTATCTATCTATCTATCTATCTATCTATCATATATATATCCCCCGCGCTGTTAAAATAAATAAATAAAAAATAGCTCAGTAACTTTTACTCTGAGTAAATATTTTATGAGCTACTTTTTTACTTTTTCTTGAGTAGATTTTTATAATGGTAACTTTACTTGTACTTCAGTAAAATTTCACTGAAGTAACAGTACTTTTACTTGAGTACAAAATTTTAGTACTCTTTCCACCTCTGGCAATAGGATCCAGATCCACCATGACCTTATCCAGAAGAATGGGACACGCTGATAATTATGATTTATACGTATTTCCTCACAGTTTTCAAACTGCTTTCCATGAATTGTTTGATTCTATAAAGCTGCTTTGCAACAATGAGCATTAATAAAAGCGCTATATAATTTTGCGGTCTGCCAAATGCCTATATGTAAATGTAAATAATTGAGAATTGACACATTGAATTGAGAATTGAATTGAATTAAATTAAATAAAGGCATTACTGAAGATGGTTGAATGAATACCCTAGCCATAGCAATGCTGTCAGCCAAAACCTTGGAATTGATTACTTCAACTTCAATTTCAATAAACAGAACCAACTAAGTTAATTGGAAAATATTGTTGATAGTTAAAAAAAAGAAATCATTGCAGCAAACGATCCACCAAATATTTGGTCAGTGGTGGTCACTTTACATTGATGTTCTGTACCGTGGAGGACTGAGTACGTAATGACATATGGATTAGAGTCAGTAATTATATATTGACAAAGGATGTGGTAGGTAAACCTGATAAAAAAAAGATTGACTTACAGCATTGTAACAAGATTCATCACTCACAACACAAAAAGCTGTGACGGTACCATCAGTGAAATGTGATTTATGTGAATGTTGATGTTTTGTGTGATTAATATAGCCAATCTGCCGGTGATGTAAATGTGAGTTTTCGGAATGAACATTTTAGGATATGTGTATTTAATCATCTCGCTGCATGGTCTAATCCATATGTATTTGTCTGTCTACGGGATCTAATTCCTGTTCACATGGTTAAATATTTGTATCTTTTCCCTGCCTACAGGGTCTAATTGCTGTATGTTTGACTAAGAAACATATTCAGATCAAAACTGTTTTATTTTTCATTAACCCTCCAGGTTACTGCAATCTCAAGAGGTTTCGACATATCTCATGAATATTTTAGCATAGATTCTGCTTGAAACCTCCAGGTTCATGCATGTTTTGTTTCTCTCTTGTCATCCCTATTCTGTACTTAATCGTAAGGTAGGTCATTCCATGAGTTTCTTCATACAGTACATAGTATTTACCCTGATACCAGGACTCAGCTACAGCTCATACACTATTAGTCATCACTGCATGATTAACATATAAGCTTGTGTAAACTCACTTTTATCTTTCCTAGTGTTTGAAGCAAAGGAAGCTGATCACAGAGGCACATCATTACCCAAAACAGAGTCGAGAGGAAACAGGCATAAAGAGGGAAATGCCCTGCTTAGTTAGCATAAATTTATTCCACATTTATTGCTGGTGCAATAGAATTTGTTTTTATTAAAAAATCCAAAAGCATAATACAACAACCCCATTAATATACCTTAATGATTTTATAATGTCTGTTTAGATTGCCTTTTGTATGATTTTTACAAGAGGTTAAAAAAAACTTTATACAAGTTGAAACATTAATCACTTTAAGTCTCTTGGCAGACAGTCTCATTCAGAGCGATATGAGGATGTAAGTGTGATAAAATATGATAAAATTCCACCACCAAAAATCCAAACTATTAGAGCCATTGCATGTCTTGAATACTGTATATATCTTTTTTCCCAGTAATGTCCTTACAACCAGCCATTAAAAGCAACAATTAAAATTAACCAGCTGTCACTGTATTAAAAGACGTTGCAAAAAATGGAATTCAGAACTTCATCTGTTCATGTTTGCCTATGAAGTCTGTTCTAATTAGAGCACTGACTGTTTTTTTTTTTTTAACGAGTATGAATAACAGTGCAGTAGCTTATGAGAAGATTTTCTCTCACAGATATTATTCCTATGAAGAGTGCGAGTGCTTAATTCTCATTAAAACAGCTCTCTCTCGATCTCTCTCTCTCTCTCTCTTTCTCGCTTTCCTCTCTCATTAAATAACAAACAATATAATAAACTAATATGAATAAGAATTTATCAAGTGACTTATTTTGCAGCAGCTAGAACATGTCAAACATCTCTGCAGCTGACACCTAGCTTATGTTCAGTAGATGTTTCATCGCTGATGTTTCATGATAGTGATGTCTTCATTATGTGTGCATATGCTGCATTTATCTGTGTTGTTTGGAATCATTTGAGGCTATTAAGAGGAATAGGGCGGTGGCAAAAGATAGATGTCATATTCAAAAATTCTCTCCAAGGTACACTATCAAGGAATCAGCTATGAATTTATACCATTAAGATATTTCAGAGAAAAGCTATTAAGAATTTATTCCACTGTGCACTGCTGCATTCCAGTGTTTTACTTTTGTTCTTAATCACTGAATATGAATAACATGATAGCACATTTAAAAATGCAATGCATATCCTACCACTATAGATTTCCACAATAAACCACAATCCACACATCACTAAATATTAATAGTTCATTTTGAGGTTGTCTTTTTATGCACTTTGTTTGTATTTTTTGTATTGATCTAGCGTTTGCCCTGTGGATAAGTCTGTGTGAGTCCATGCATAAATATGAGATAAATAGGAGAAGGAGGCCCTGGTACATTAGGTTTCAAATAATCCCTTTATTAATACACATAAAATCAGTCTGAAGTAAAGATGATACAAATGTAAAAGATCTCATTTAAAATTGTGAATCTCCATTTGTTGTATTTAAATAATATTTTCGTTAAAATATAACGAAAGTTGTGCAAAGTAACCAAGGTTACCAGAGAAACAAAACATTTCAGGAGAAAATGGTTCATGAAGCAAAATCTATTAATTTATCTTTCTATATTTACATGTTCTATATTCATGCACCATCTTAGTTTAAGTACTTGCTGCATTTTATCTATCTATCTATCTATCTATCTATCTATCTATCTATCTATCTATCTATCTATCTATCTATAAAGGTGTTCATGTATCATTTGTAGATTACTAAATTAAATCATATTGTATCATGTCAAGAATCAGGCATGTCATCAAATATTGATGCTAACGAATGAGAATCTGATTGTGGAATATTCAGTGTTATCACATAATCACCTAATCATAAAATTATACACTATATTGCCTAAAGTATTTGCTCATGTCCTTCATGTGCATAAGAACTTAAGTAACATCCAGTTCTTAATCTATAGGGTTTAATATAATGTTGGCCCACCCTTTGCAACTATAACAACTTCAACTCTTCTGGGAAGGCTTCCCACAAGATTTAAGAATGTGCTTATGGGAAATTTTGACCGTTCAACCTGAAGCCTATTTGTGAGGTCGGACACTGATGTTGGACGAGAAGGCCTGGCTCGCAGTCTCCGCTCTAATTCATCCCAAAGGTGTTCTATCAGGTTGAGGTCAGGACTCTGTGCAGGTCAGTCAGGTTCTTTCACACCAAACTCGGTCATCCATGTCTTTATGCACCTTGCTCTGTGCAGTGGTGCGCAGTCATATTGGAATAGTCATCCCCAATTGGCAGTCATCCCCAAACTGTTCCCACAAAGTTGGGAGCATGAAATTGTACAAAATGTCTTGGTATTCTGAAGCATTACGAGTTCATTTCACTGAAAGTGAGGGGCCGAAAAACCTGAAAAAGTCCTGAAAAACTCCCCCACAGCAGTTCCAACATGACCACACACCACTGCACAAAACAAGGTCCATAAAGACATGAATGAGTGAGTTTGATGTGGAAGAACTTGTCTGGCCTGCACAGAGTCCCTGACCTCAACCTGATAGAACACCTTTTTGCCCTTTTGTTGATGTGTGCAATCCAGGTCACTCTTTTTTTTTTTTGGCCTAGAGTTTTTGAAATAAGTTTTGGATTTGTCTTTATGCATTTTTATTAAAAGTTGCCTCAGTTGCATTTGCATCTGTTTCGCCCACCTTTCATGACACCCCACATCCATGTCTTCCAAGCTTTTATAGTCATGCCTGAACTCCAGCCCAAGTTTCCCAAGTTCTTCAATTTCTTTCTGCAACGTTTAGATGAAGGCATAGCAGCCAGTAACTTTATTCAACTGAATGATCCAGAAACCTATTACAAAACTGTGTGTGTGTGTGTGTGTGTGTGTGTGTGTGTGTGTGTGTGTGTGTGTGTGGGATTATGTACTTTACCTGCAGCAGTTCCCTGCACTTCCAGCTGTAACGTGTCTGATGTTCACACATTTTCAGGCTGGTGAGGTTAAAACACACATTATTGAAGTGTAACATGGGACTGGCAAAGAATTGGACTCAAGTCAGGAAGCTTTGTTGGTCTAAAACAACGCTAAAGCATTTCCAGACCAGCCAATATTGAAAAGTCTCCAATAGACTATAATTCTCAACATTTTTGTAAATCAGGGTTTTCAACATAATATATATTATGTTTTATATATATACTGTATATTATGTTTTATATATACTCCCACACAAACACACACACACACAACCAGAAAAACAACAATAATCATCAATAATAAGAAAACCCACCATTGTGCCAATCTCAGAAGTGTTGACTCTCAGGGCCACAGCCTCCTTGTTCTTCCGAATCCAGCTATAATTAGGTTAAAACAATCAACCTGAAAGTAGTGTTCATGCTAATAGGACATTGTGAGTTATGGTTTCATTATGAGTTTAATTATAGTCTACCATGCCCTCCAGCGGTTTGATTCCATGATATTCAAACTGGAAAATATAATTACAATCAGAAGCTTTTTGGATTGCCAAATGCTAGTTCTAGTAACAGGTTATTTTATTTTGGCAAAGGACAAAAATGACATGTTGATTTTCCTGCAACACATGGTGATTGTCATAATATTTTATTATACAAAGTAGGAATCAAATAACACAGATTATCGTCCTTGATTTGTGTCATGGATCAGTTGACAGGAGAAGGAGACTATGAGGCAGGAGCTGTCCTAATGCATCCCTAAATATCTCTCTTCCACTCTCCTCACTTTTCCTCTCCTGCCCTTTCCTGTCCTCTCCCGAGAGAAATAGAGGATCTCTCTTTCTTTATCGTCCCTGATGAACCAATGTAGAGGAGCAACAGAAATCTTTAAATAGCCCCAATGCTGCATTTGAGACAGCACATGTTTTCTCTGTCCCCCTCTCTCTTTCTCTCTCTCTCTCTCTCTCTCTCTCTCTCTCTCTCTCTCTCTCTCTCCTTCTTTCTCTGGGTAATTGGACTATAGAGATTGTCAAGATGAAAGACTGTTGTGAAGCAGAAATTTGAAGCTCTTTTTCAGATGCAGAGATAATGCTTCTGTCATACATGAAAGAGCTCTGATATTCCACAACCAATCTTATTCAAACGATCCAGATTCCATTATCCAACCGCTCGAGCTTTGTTTGTGTACTTCAGTTGAATTGTTAGTTGAAACAGTGTATTTATCTAACATATTGCAAAGGTTTTCCAGATTTCTGATCGGTCATATCAAAACTTATGTCTTAAGAAATTAACATGTAACATCAGTTGCTTTTCTATTTCTGGTTGTCCTAGGCAGAAATCGAGGGACTCATAGACATACTTTAAATGATAGAGAGCAATATCTGAGTTGTGCTGCATCCTATAAAATAGATTGGACTCCACCAGATGCATATTTCATATGGATGAGAATAAATCACACTTTCACCCCTAGACACATCTATATGGATTTACAGGATAACAAAAGTTAAACTTCCCTTCTTGGGCTTCCTTGCAGTCTTAAAACATGTTCTTCTTCAATATTTGCCCCCAAACACATAACGATTACATATGGTTTAGTGGTGTTTGTTCTGAGAAGAGTTTGCCTCACAGCTTTTTTTTTTCAGTTGTTCTCAACTGGTTATTCCAACCGTGGCATTTTTCTCTTTTTTGTCAAGCTCAGAAATTACTAGAAGTTCTGATCAAATATCAGATGAACCATAGAGAGACAGAGAGAGAGAGAGAGAGAGAGAGAGAGAGAGAGAGAATGTGTGTCTGAGTTTTGAAAGACCCTTTTTAGGCAATCTCAAAAAAAAGTTCTTAATACTTTGGATGTTAATTATTTTTAATTAATACATCTAAAAATAAATGCTCAGAATAGACAATGTTTTAGTTCAGAATTTAAGCAAGTGTTTTAGAGCACTGTGTTTTAGAGCTTTTTAGAGCACTGACCTTATTTTTGAGGTGTATAGAAAGTAGACAAAGCACAACAGTTCTTCTCTTCAAAGAAAGCAAAAGCAAGGGACAAAAAGACTAATGGTCACCAGAACAGCTGGTCATATATGTCATAAAACAGCAACTCTTTTATTTATTATTATTATTCACTCTTCGAGACCTAGAGGTGAAAGATTTGACTGATATAATCAATTATTTAATATTATGCCAAAGCAGATTGTTGATGCCTGCTACAGGTCTCAAAATAAGTTGGCACCGGGGCAACAAAGGGCTGCACAATCAAGAAATTGTAAAAATATTGAGCTGAGAGAACATCTATCATCAGGTCTGTAACATGATTAGCTATAAAAGGGGTGTCATAAAGAGGCAGAGTCTCTAATAAGTAAAGATGGGCTGAGGTTCTCCAATCAGTGAAAAAGTGTGTAAAAAGATAGACTGATCGCTGACGGAAAAGTGATCTACGGTCAGACGAGTCCAAGTTTGACATTCTTGTTTGAAATCATGGACACTGTGTCCTCCGGGCTAAAGAGGAGGGAGACCTTTAGTGTGCATTTCTGATTGGTATGGGAGTGCATGTGTACAGCTTGCATGTTTTGGCACTATGAATGGTGAAAGGTATACTGTGTAAAGGTTTTAGAGCAACATATGATCCTCTCCAGACGATGTCTATTTTAGGGAAGAACTTGTATATTTCAGCAAGACAATGCAACCTCTGCAGCATGACTTCGTAGTAGATGAATTCGGATGCTAAATTAGTCTACCTATAGAGAACATTTGTCGCATTCCCTTTTGAATTGAAAAACTCCTACACCTTGGTAAGCATGATCTCATCCCAACTATTTTGAGAGCTGTAGCCTCATCTTTAAAATGAGCTAATTTTGTGCATAAAATTGTACAATTCATCAGTTTAAACAGTTGAACGTTCTCTATGTTCTGTGGTGAAGAAAATATTGGCTCATGTGATATGAAAGTCATTTTATTAACGAGAAAAAAAAATCTCCCAATATTTCCAGAATTTGGGTTGTAGTTCTGACTGAGTAAGCTGATTGGAGGAGAGACATTCCAAGAGCGATGACACAGAGCATAACAGCACTGGGACGTTTAAATATATGTATCACTCTGCAGCACTGGAAAGAGTGGAGAGCAGCTATAATGAAATTTATATTATTTTTATGTTAAATGTTATGACAACTATTATAATGTTTGAAAATACTGTGATAAAAAAAATCAAGAAGGATTCAGACACTCAATGGGACCCTTGCATTAAGCAAATTGGAACTAATTTGAAATGTATTTATTCACAATGGGTTATACAGTGGAACCTTGGATTGGGAGTAACAAGGTTTGCAAGTGTTCCGCAAGATGGGCAAAATTTTTTAAATAAATTTTGACTTGAAAAACGAGCAAGTCTTGGTTTACGGAGTATCATGTAGCACGCATGGGCTTCTTGTTTTGATTCCGAGCATCACATGATCACAACTGAGCCAACGGGTTTTCTCTCTCTTGCGCTGCAAAATAGTGGGTAATTGTCTCCCCTGCTCAGTGTTAGTGTTCGTCTTTTACTGGTATAATCAATATCTAGGCACTGTGACACTGTGACCACGTACATACATACGCGTAAAACATATTTTATTTTGTGTTTATATGTGTGTGTACAGTGCGCATGTACTGTTTATTATAACACGTGTGCACATGTGTAAAGCAAAAGAAAGTGTCATTAGAGAGGTTAAAAATCCATTTCTCTCTGTTCAGCCGGCACTTTGTGGACACCATGCCTCTTCACACACACACCCTCCTCCTCTCGCCTTCACACACACACACACACACACACACACACACACACACAAACATACACACACACGCACACACACCCCTCCTCCACTCGCCTTCACACATGCCACACACACACACACACACACTGCTCTACACAGAAACACTGCTCTGTCGCGATTCTTTTCAAAGGTAAAGTGCAGGTTAAAATGTTTTATTTTCACTTTACAGCAGTGATTCCGTTAGTCTGCGCTCACTCGAGTGTCATTAGAGAGATTTCTTGTTTATTTTTTCCGATAAAACAGTGCTTCCGTTAGTGTGTGTGCTGTGTGTGTGAAACTCAAATAAGAGAGGAGGAAGTAGTTACTGTGTAAGATGAGAAGAGGGAGACGGGAGGGGCTCCCTCGTCCTCTCCTCTTACTTTAGCTTCACACACACATACACAGCGCCTGCGCGGTCATAAACGGAGACACTTATCTGTCAGGATTTATTTTTACTTTTTTAAAAGGTAAAGTGCAGGTTAATTTTTTTCTTTATATTTTGTATTTATTATATTTATGTATTTATTTTTTTGGGCTGTGAAATGAATAATTTGAGTTTCCATTATTTCTTATTGGAAAATTCAAACAAATTGGGAAAAAATAACTCACAATCCAAGGTTACACTGTACAGTCTATTCAACGCTGAAAAAATTATTGGAATGACACTTACTCAAGCAAAGTGCGGTAACAATTTACACACACCAAAAACTCTTTGCAATTTTAAGCAAGTATATTTTAAGTTTTTAAGTGAGCATTCATGAAACTGCAATGGATTGGTGTCCTGTCTAGGGTGTACCCCGCCTCATTCCCTAAGTTTCCTGTGATACAGAATCCTGAGACCTTGTGTACAGGATTAAGCAGTATAGACGATGAGTGAGTGAGTGACTGAGTGATTCATGGCACCAAGTTTTATATTAAGAAAAAAGTACATTTTCTTGTTTCATAAGTAAATGTTTCTTCCAATTTATGTTGAATAAACTTAACCATTACAAAAGTGCATGAATCAAAACATTACTATACAGTATCTTTGTAATGGTCACTAAGACCTTAAATATTTCTTTTAATAAGTAGCATTTAATTGAGACATATACATCAGGCTTTATAAAGCCTGAACTGACACCACATAGGACTAAACACTCTGCTTCATTTGTTCTTGTTAGGAACCTCCACTAGAGGTCACTGTTCACGTCTGTCTGTAGTTTTTGTTGGTCGACTCAGTTTCCCAGAAGGCACCTCAGTCAGGTAATGAGTGCTCACCTGAACTGAGGTGGCTCATTAAAGTTTCTATAAATAGCAGTTTGTTCTGGGAAACTAGGTCGAGCATTGTTGTTGAATGTTGATTGGTTTATGTTTGTATATCCTATACCATCATGTGGGCATTCCTTTTTGTTTCTTTAAGTTTGTTTTGTAACCTCTCTTTTCAGAGGGCTCTAGTTTTGTTTTCTGTATGTTCCTTGTTCTGATGGATTCATGGAGCTGCCTTGTTCAGTGTTTAGTTAGGCTGTGTCTCCTCCTGTGTAAGTTCTGTTCTATGTATCCCCAGTGTCTACCTTCTTGTCTAGTTCCTTGTTTGTTGCTTTCCTTTTCTGTTCAGGTGTTTGTAACCCCATGAGTGCTTAGCCGCTAGCAGGGTTAGCCACTAGTAGGCCTAGACCGCTAGTAGGGTTAGCCTCCAGAAGGCTAGCCTCTAGTGGGATTGACTGCTAGTGGTTCTGGTCGCTAGTAGGTTAGCTGCTAGTTTGGAATAGCCTCATGGGTGCCCTGCTTTTTGTTCTGTTTCCTCTTTAGGTCCGTATTTACTCCATTAGATACTAACCCGGTTAGGTCAGCATCTTGTGTCTCCATATTCCGTGTAGCTACTAACC
The DNA here is from genome assembly GCA_011419295.1 of Clarias macrocephalus. Classification (NCBI taxonomy): domain Eukaryota; kingdom Metazoa; phylum Chordata; class Actinopteri; order Siluriformes; family Clariidae; genus Clarias; species Clarias macrocephalus. Next base: position 44,748 of record JAAGKR010002895.1, read on the forward strand.
CCACTAACCAGTCTCTGTCCCTTGTTCCAGCCATGTCCTGTCCAGCCTTGTCTCTTGTTCCCCTATGTGTCTTTAGTTAGCTCCAGCTCCATGTTTCCTCATCCTCAATCCCTTGTCAGTTCTCAGTCCTCTGTGTTAGCGCGCCGTTCCCTGTGTTAGTGCGCCGTTCCCTATGTCTTTCCTGAGCCCTAGTTTTAGTTTACGTTTGTTGTTTTGGTTCCTGTTTGGTTATGTCTGAATTTTGTGAAAAAAGATTGTATGCACACCCCTTTGCGTTCAGGCCTACAATATATGCCCACGGCAACACCATCAGCCGGTCTAGCTGAACCCACCAGCTAGATGCCATGACAGTTCTCTTAACAATAGCAAAATTAGTTTTAAACTTACTACACGTTAATGTTAAATGTTACTATGCAAACACCTGACTAAGAAACACAAATTACATTCACAATCACAGATCACCTTCCTAAACTGTCCCATTTTGAAAAAAAAAAAACAATGTGTCATGTAATTTCGCACCTGGGACTCAGCCCAACTCTGTGTCAGTGGATCGCCCCCATTTCCTAACTCGCAGACTACATGCATTCATGGGCATTCATGTCTCAGTCTCCCTTACCCTCAGAACTGGAGTCCCCCAGAGTTGCAGTCTGAGCCCCCTGCTGTACTCACTATATTTCTATGACTGCATTTTGTTTTCTGACAACACTGTCATGGTGCGATCAGCTGAGTGCATCATCTGCACCAAGCTCTCTGACCTGCACTCAATCTACAGCAAGCGGTGCTGGTCCAAGGCAGGGCAGATCGTGAAGGAACTCCATCCAAACAATGGACTGATCCCACTGTTGCAATCAGGAAAGCGCTTCTGCTCCCTGTCAGCAGAGAGAGAATGAGGAGGAGCAATACAGACAATCATAATACCACATAGGACTAAACACTCTGATCTGCTACCTTTGTTCTCTCAACAATAGCACAATAACAATCTCCCTAGTCATACATCACTCATCATGTTGCACATTGCATATTTAACACACATTTGCACATGGTCTCCATTTTGCATACCTGGAACTTTGTATATTGTTCTGCTCATGACGAGACTTTGCTTTTCTATTTCAATTCCATTTCAATTCTATTTTATTATTATACATATTGTAAAATTATATATTAATTTTTTATTATATTCTTATTGTATATTTTTTTAGAGAATAGAGTACTCTATTTTCCTTTTTTAATTTTAGGTCATAGGTGGTCATACAACATTTCACTACATGTATGTGACAAATGAAATATTAATTAGAATTTCCGTTCAGGCTTGATGTACACAGGATGTGTTATTCGGTCACGTCTTTTGTTCTTGTGCTTAGTTTCTTAAAAAAAATCTGACCAAATGATTGTTAGGTCTGTTATCTCACAGTCCGACTGCTCAATGCCATCTTCCATTTTTCCTAGCGTGAAATTATGAGACTTTCGAGTTGGAATTGTCATAAAAGGAAAATAAAGACATCTGAGTCATATATGAATAAAAAAATTGGGCCACTTTTACAAGCAGTGTTATTATAAAATAACATAAAATATACTGTTTTAGTCACGTATTTACATTGACTTAAGTTAATACATAACTTACGGCATTTAAGTCATTCTAATAATTCCCGAATCCCTTTTGTTCAGTGTACCATAGCATTCTATTTTTAAATCTGCTACAGAATGACAAAAGTCTTGTCTTGTGTGACTCTGCACTGTATTTCCAGTAATGGTAACCTAACTCTTATAACACTCAAAATAGAATGTTAGTTATAGCTGATAATGATAGTGATTTAATTTATATGGCACTTTGTGGACATGCTTATATTAATCTTATGACACAGGATCATTTATATATTTAACACAACATACATAAAGGTATTTTATACATGCTTATATATACTGTATAATGTATGT
>JAAGKR010002895.1:47984-83788 GCA_011419295.1 Clarias macrocephalus
TTGTCTGCCATAGCTGTGTGTGTGTGTGTGTGTGTGTGTGTGTGTGTGCGCGCGTGTGTGTGTGTGTGTGTGTGTGTGTGTGTGTGTGTGTGTGTGTGCGCGCGTGTGTGTGTGTGTGTGTGTGAGAGAGAGAGAGAGAGTTTTTGTGTGCAATGTGTTTTGGGAGCAAGCTGATGTGCTCCCTGGAGGAGCAGGTTGAGCTGTAGCTATGTCTCATTCACAGTCACAAGCTTGCTCTGGCTCTGAAATGCACACACACACACACACACACACACACACACACACACACACACACACACACACACACACACACACACACACTACATAGGGCTTTTGAACATTAGTAGGACTTGAAAAAAAGCTCTCTGAACCATGAACAGTAGCCTGGAGCCCAGATTAATATTAATGCTCCACTCATCGGGGTAATGTTTTCTCTCTTTCTCCATTATTCCCTGCTCTCTCTCTTTCTCTGGGATTAATAATGCTGCATTAGCATTAACAGTCTTTAGTACTGGCACGCGAGTAGATGCATGTCAAGGCATGTGTGTGCAATGGCTGTACTGTTTATTATTATTATTATTATTATTATTATTATTATTATTATTATTATTATGTACAGTACTCATTACTTTTCTCTGCTTTTTTCACTCACTTACTCTCTATAGTGCTTATTCTGTACAGGGTTGCAGAGGCCTGGAGGCCTATCCCAGGGGCACTGGGCACCAGCCAGGGTACATCCTGGATGGGCTGCCAGTGCAACGCACAAGCACACACTCAGTCTCTTACTATGGGCAATTTGCAAATGTCGGTTCGCCTAATCTGCATGTCTTTAGACTGTGGGAGGGAACTGGAATACCCAGAGAAAAACCAAGCAGGGCAGAACATGCAAACTCGAAAGATGGCTGCTAACCACTACGCCATAATGCTGCCCACATTCAAGACTGAATAATACAAGAACAAAAGCAACTAGACATCAAACGTATATTGAATTAGAGAAAGAACTGAATATATATCCAATGTCATTTTAATCTGGTTTTATCTTAAAGTCACAGAGTCGTAATCTATATTGATGGCATTGTTATCTTAGGCAAACACATATTAAGACTGCAAACAGACAGAGAGAAAAACCAGAAACCACACAATGAGGGAATAAACTAAGAAAGCAACAAGAACACAATCACTACAGTTACAACATTATGGTTTCCAAGCAATGAAGAAATAACGTCAGAAAGGTCAAAAACACAAAGAAAAAATGTAAGACATACTAAAGAAGCTACCTGAAATAAAATTGTCATGTAAAATGAACTAATGTTAAAAATGAATGATTTCACCTGCTGCTCATCTCACTCACTGAATGTGCTGACAAAATCAGTTTAGGTGGACCATTAGTGCTTAAGCACGGCTGATTGTGCAACAGGACATGTCATTATGGTGCGCCTAATGGTCCATAAATACGGCAGATTTATGTGAAGTGTTTGCAGTATTAATGCTGTTCGGAACTGCATGTATGTTTGGAGTGTTATATTCAATAGAACCCACTGGTATTACTTTGAGCAATTAGAGCCTATTTCATCTGCAGACACAGTGCTGTGAAAAAGTGTTAGGCATAGGGAACATAAAGATGCCCTCAATTATAATGAAATTAAACATTTTCTGTATTTAAAAAAATACACTATAAAAAGCGTTAAACAGCACCAACCTAAATAAAGTGAATACTTGGCCCCAAAACAATTTGCCTTTAAAAATACATCATTGGAGTCATGGATACTTCATAAAGTTCCATGAGAATGGGTGGTAAGTTTTTCTAAGCAACTTGAACATGCCACACTTCTTCTCGAAACTTTGAATGTCAGAATGTGAATCTTTTGTTTTTGCAGGTAAAAGCTGACATATATATATTTTTTTGTCTGAAAAGTGGTATATTATGTAATCCTATACATTCCTTGCTGACATAAACATATTTTCCTCCGAGACTTTTAGCTATAAAAGTAATGCTTGGAAATCAAAAATAATGCAGTAATGCAGAATCATAAAATAAACGTCTAAGAGAAAATTAGCATTAAATCGAATTAAGGTGCCTAAAACAGCACTGGCTTCTGTTATATAACACTGTGACTGATGTAACTAGCTGAAAGAAAGGGCTGTAGGGCACTGGATGTTCTGGTGCCTTTCTATTGTTACCATCACTGACTTTTTTGGCAAGTTGTGATACACTGGCTGTTCTGCGGGATCAGACAAGACAAGCTGGTGTTTGATCCCAACGGGCATGGGTGAGCCTTGGGTTCCCATGATCCTGTCACAAGTTTACTTGTGTATAGTAATTGATAACCAATGTTAATGTGTTAAAATTATATTGTGTTAATGTAAGCTGATCAGTATATATAATTGTGCTCCTTCTAATTCATCATTTTTATAATCCTGTACACAGGTACTTGATGATGGACACTCCACATGACCAGAAAAAAAGTGTATGGTGAAGTTTTTTATTTAAACAGATGTTTCTTTAGTATTTTTGGAAGGAGCATCCAGATTCAGTGCTTTCTAACATAGTTAAAGTTTTCTAGCACTGAAAACCTTTGATAACTGAGGACTTTGCTCTTTAAGCTGTTGTTTTTTTGTCTGATTAATTTAAAGAAAGACAAATAAGTGAAAACAGGAAGTTATCTTGGGTGTTCCATATCACTAAACATAGCAATACATTGATCAAGTATGTGTCATCCTTTAATAAAAAAAAAAAATCTAACATTGCTCTTGTACAAAATGAATAAAACACAGACATCGCTGCTGTCTGTTGTCACTTCACTTTGCGTATCTCTGATTATTTACTTACAACAGTTTTATTAAACAGCACAGGTTTATTCTTAAATGTTTATTAAAAATATCTCTACAATTTGAGCTTTTTCTGTTCAGTTTGTTAAAACAAATTTTAAAAATGTGTATTTAAAAACTGGATGGAAAGATATACATTTGAAAATGCAGTGCAATAAAAAAAAAAAAACAAATAAAAAGGTTTTGATACCTGACACCAGGGAGCCTATCCCAGGAGATTCAGAGCACGAGACGCTGGACCCTGGACGGGGTGCCAATCCATCACACACACACACACACACACACACACACACACACACACACACACACACACACACAGTCATTCAAACACTAAGGACAATTTTAGGCTAATGCCAATTAGCTTTATTCGCATGTTTTTGGACTGTGGGAGGAAACTGGAGCACCCGGAGGAAACCCACCAAGCACGGGGAGAACATACAAACTCATACACGCACACACACCCAAGGCAACAGTGCTAACCACTAAGCCATTGTGATAAAACCTGAGATATACATAACATATTTCAGCACAATATCTAAACATAATCACAAAGGACGCGTCAGTGTGCTGTTCCGGCACACAAATAGACAAAAGAATTTCTTGATTTTATCAATAAAACAACATGAAACTTTATGACCCTGATAATGCGAATACTAAAGATGCAGGGATGAATAATCATCAGTGATCATCAATGGTGCATGGCTGTATTTCATCTGTTTGCAGAGAGAGAAAAGAACTGAAAGAGCAGTGTAATAGATACACTACTGTCTGTTCATGATGTTGAACATACTGTACATACAGTAATGTATCTATTACACTGCTCTTTCAGTTCTCTCTGCAAACAGATGAAATACAGCCAGGCACCACTGAGTCCCTAAAGAAGGCTAATTTCTCTCTAATAACCTTTACATCCTTTTAAAGATTTTTGACAGTAGTGCAAACAAAGACTTGTTCACATTCTCTTTTACTTACTGGACATTTGTTTCAGCATAGCATAGCAAAACATTCTAAATGGACTTTTCTTTATGGGATTGTTATAGGATGCGTTTTTGCTGACTTTGCTAACTTTGTTATACATGAATATTCATAAGCAGGCTTCAGATGATCATTAATATTCATGATCCGAATACCAAAACATATATATGGATAGCCTAAAGGGAGAAGAGGAGCAAAATATCCTGTTTCAAGGTGGCGAGTTTGCAATGCAGTTTAATACATTTAATATAAATTATAAGTCGGAGTTTTTTTTTCTTCTCTTGTTTTAATTAAGACACGGTTTTGCACTTCATCTCTTATTCCTGCAGTTAAATTCATCAATTAAAGGAATACTTGCATTGCCTGTGCCGACTCAGCAGAAGTGACAAATTTCTGGACCTTTTGGTCTTCCACATGTTCCAGGCAGCTGTGTGTGAGGAGTGTAGTGTGGACGGTGAACTCTCTTTCAGTGACTGAGCGCACCTGCGCACTAAAGTCTCCCTCATTCCGTCTCCAGCTGACTGAGAGCTGATCCGCTTCAGAACCATGAACCAGACCGCGAGCGTCCCGAGCCAGTGCCGCAGACGCCCCTCAACCGACATCAAGGTAATGCAGGTTTCTACTCTGTCTTTACAACTCGTGCATCCTGATCCAAGACTTCTGTTATGCGTTTCTCGCCTGGCTTATAGACTGATCGAATAATAATAATAATAATAATAATAATAATAATAATAATAATAATCACCCGGACCAATGAACCAATGAACTTTAGAAAAAGAAAAAAAAGTTTGCAAAATTTAAGAGGAATCAAAAACTAGAGAACATTTCCTGAAGTGTGTAACTAGAATATTTCTGTACGTCTCAGGAGGTTTCATTTACAATTCCTTTCGGGATGAGCTTCTGCACTTTGATCGAAGCTTACTGCAAAAAACAAACAAACAAATAAACAACAACAAAAAAAAAATGAAATCATGACATGACAGGTTCGATTCCCACCTCAGGAGTCTGTGTGCATGAAGTTTGCATGTTCTTCTCGAGCTTGGTGAGTTTCCTCCGGGTAACCCGGTTTCCTCCCACAGTCCAAAGACATGCAGATTAGGCGTTTCCAAATTGCCTGTACTGTGGCAATGAGTGTGTGAGTGTGTGTATATGTGTGTATATGTGTGTGCCCTGTGACGGGTTGGTAACCTCCAGACCCCCTGCGACCCTGTGTACAGGATAAAGTGGTACCCTTAATACTGATTAATACAAGTACTGTGCTGTATTGAGTTGCTGGATGATTGTTGTGTCCGGATTTCCCGTAGAGTGCGAGTAGTTGTGCGAGTTGTGCCCTGTGATGGGTTGGTTCCCACACCAAGGTTTCCCCCACTCTGTACCATAACATCCCTGGCATAGGCTCCAGGTCCCCATGACACTACCCAGGATGAACGGTCTGAAAAAAAGGTTGTACATGATTACATGGTTCAAAAACATTATATAAATCGATTTAAAAACTACAAATCTTATTTGTAAAACTGTAATCAAATAATTGAATTCTTGCCTTTTCTCTGCAGTGTTATACATATGTAAGGTAACACCCTTAATATTAACGTAAAAGCATATACGCTTTGAAAGATATACCCTACAGATTTTTATTTTTTTTTAATAGTGTCTCAGCTATAATTTCCATATTTTTGTGTCAGACTCAAAGCAAGTAGTGTTTCTGAAATGGGATCGCTGTACTGAAACAACGATGGCATCTGATCCCAGAGGACGCTGCTATAGTGCCATCACTAGACTTTCATTCAGTGATTAATGAGGCAAACAAACAAGTCTACTACTCCCATAAGGGAATAAGTGTTTTTTTCTCTCCCTTGTTCTGGGCGAATAACATTCTGGTATTTACTAATACTATAAAATAATAATGCTGTATTTAATTGTGGAGCTGCTTACAGTATGCACATCTCTATATCACCTAAACTTATAAATCACATTAAACTTTATTACTTTTTCAGTAACACTATTATATAGGTTCATGCTGTTGTTCATGCCAGTGTTCCAGTGAAACGTCTGAAATGAGATTTCCACAGTGAGTAAATTAAATAGCTTTTGCAGGGGATGAGCATGAGAATGCTTTAAATTCTACAGTAATTAAATACCATTCTTGGATTTCTCTAAATAAAAATGGGTAAATTAACAAATCTGAAACCTGACAGATTTCAGATATGCTCGGTTAACAACATAATTAACCTTATGACCTCATGAGACAGAGAGAGAGAGAGAGAGAGAGACCCATGTGATCCTAATAAAAAGTTCAAAAAGAAATTTATAAAAAAAGCCAGAATAGCCTGAGGGTTTGGTATGAAGGGCATGATCACAGTCCAATTACACTTTTTAAATAAATTATAAGGAGTCATCAGGATTTTAAACCCACATTTACAATAATTTACATTTTAATTCATTTAGCTATTGTTACTGTAAGCTTGCAGAGCCTGAATATTACAATTTGTAATATTTTAATCTTTAATTTAAAAGTGTAGTTGGCGTGGAACTCATGCATGCTATTTTTGTCATAATGTATAGTCTTAGTATTATGATATGAATAATTATATATATATATGTATATACACACACATTGTATATATTAGAATGATATAAGATTATATAATTTTGCAGAGTTTTTAAATTATTCCAAATATTCTGAATATTTATGAAAAATTATGAAATTAGAACATTCATAGACTGCATACCTTAACCGAAAGGTGTCAGTTTGTCTTAAGTCCTGTGCCAATAACTGCAATTTGTGCAATGGAATATTACACTTTGCTAATCTCACAAATAAATAACAATGCTTAATCAGCTTGAGGTTAAAAAGACCTTAATTCAATGCTTGGGTCACTGCTAGAAAATGTAAGTTTTTATAAATTTATTTTATGAAGTTCTCAAATGTCACTAGAAGTGAGAGGGTAATTGGCATGCAATACACACAGATATGTTCTGTATCCTCGACCAAAAACTACAAAATAAATCTGCTCCAGTGCAGGTTGTAACAGATGGGCAGCACAGATGAGCAGCCATGATCTGAGTATTCTATCTCGACCTCTAACCCTAAATAGCACCTATGGGATGTTTCGGATCACAGCTACAGATGCTTCTGCAGGAACACGAAGGCCCAACACAGCTGCATATTCACAGGCTCAGTGACTTAGTGTGTCAGGCAAGCATAAGGACTCCTGCACTTTACTAAAGCTCTACAAAGATGACCATCAATTTGTGTGGATCAGGGTCTTACCACTAAAATTGTGCATGGATTTACTGTAAATGAGCAAGGCAAAGTAGCTGGATATTTCTTACTTTGTTACAAATGACAGTACAGCCAAACTAAATTGACTTGAGTGGTGCAAATTTGAGGGTTTTTATAAATCTAGATGTTTAAAATGTACTATTTTCCAGTTAAAGGGGATTTACTATTACATTATTAACAATAACCCTCCACAATCACATATTCACAGATTTACACACCTGTGCCTACAGTTCGTGTGAGATATTGCTTTAGATACCTGCTACACAAATTCAACTCATGTTTTTCACTGCCAAATGCTATAAAGGCAAGGCAGTGATTTATAAACACAACCCGCAGAAATGTCACCGCTCTCATACTTACACTGTCCACACAGTCCAACGCTCATCTTTAAAATACATGAATATTTTATTTTAAAAACTGATGGATCACCCTAGTAGAGAGATAATAACAAGAGCATGAGATTGAGTCAATATGTAAACTTACATTCGTATCAAAAATGCTTTTTCAGTGTGTAATTTAGCACAGAATTTTTAAAATACAGCATACACTTAATTTGTTCATTGCTCAAGATCACACATACACTACATTGGCAAAATGATGTGCTCTAAATAACATGCATATGAACTTGAGTAACTTCCAATTCTTCATCCATAGGGCTTAATATGATGTTGGCCCACCCTTTGCACCTATAACAGCTTCAACTCTTCTGGGAAGGCTTTCCACAAGGTTTAGGAGTGTGTTTATGGGAAATTTTGACCATTCATCCAGAAGTGTATTTGTGAGGTGTTGGGCGAGAAGGCCTGGCTGTCTCCGCTCTAATTCATTTCATCGGGTTGAAGTCAGATGCCCAGTCATGTTGGATTTGGTGTGGGCTTGTTTTTCAGGAGTTGGGCTCGGCACCTTACTTCATGTGAAAGGAACTCAAGACATTTTGGACAATTTCATGCTCCAAACTCTGTGGTAACAGTTTGGTAATGGCCCCTTCCTGTTGCAAATTGACCACACACTAGTTCACAAAGCAAAGTCCGTAAAGACATGAATGAGCTTGTTTGATGTGGAAGAACTTGACTGGCCTTCTTTGACCTCAGCCTGATAGAACATCTTTGGGATGAATTAGAGAGGAGACTGTGAGACAGGTCTTCTCATCCACCATCAGTGCCTGACTGCAAAAATGTACTTCTGAAAGAATGGTCAAAAATGTCAATGAACACACTCCTAAACCTTGTGGACTGCCTTCCCAGAACGGTTGAGTTGGGGGGGGGGGGCAATATCATATTAAACCATATAAATTAAGAATTGAATGTTACTTAAGTTTATATGCATGTCAAAACAGGAGACCAAATCATTATGGCAATATAGTTCACCCACTCACTCATCACCCACTCACTCATCATCTTGTATACTCACAGCGTTATCTTGTATACAGGGATGTGGAAGGGAGGCCTGAAGAGAATCCCATGAGACTTAGGGCACGAGAGAGGGGACACCCTGGACGGGGTGCCAATTTGTCGCAGGGCACACACATATACACGCTCACTTGCTTATGCTCACTCCATGCACACAGCCCCCAAGGCGGGTCTGGAACCCAGATCCTGGAGGTGTAAGGTGCACACCGCTAACCACTAAGCCACCGTGGCACTGATTACTTGTTCCCTTAAAGAAAGTATAGGTTGTAGGTCTTTCAGTTGCTTTAGGCAAGGGTTCACTTCAGACCATCCATTTACATTTACAGCATTTAGCAGATGCACTTGTAAAGAGTGATCTACATTTTTATCTCATTATACCTCTGAGCAGCTGAGGGTTAAGGGCCTGGCTCATGGGCCCAAAAGTGGTGCTGATTTGAGCCTGGCACCTTCCAAACCGTAGTCCAATGCATTAGCCACTTAGCTATAACCGCTTAAGCTCACACAACCTGATAAATTTTAAACGTGCTTGTTTCATACAGTACTTTATCTGTGCGTTTTAATGGCGGGTGCCACATCATCTGCATACAGCACTTGGTCTCTCTCTCTCTCTCTCTCTCTCTCTCTCTCTCTCTCTCTCTCTCTCTCTCACACACACACACACACACACACACACACACACACACACACACACACACACACACACACACACACACACACAGGTGGAGTGGTTTCCTGATGCTGTTAGACATGTACTATGGAGTAAGAATAAAAATAACTTTAGGATTATTATCAATTAGTCTTTATTTTCAGTGTGTTCAACACTTTCTCATTCAGTTAATGCAATATGCTCAGGAGATTAGAATTCATTAAACTACATTACATACTGTAGAAGTGCTATATTATACATTCTAAGTCTTATGGAATATATGCACAAACATCAATGAGGTTTGTTTTCAATAAAAAAAATAAAATCTAATGAAAAAAGATGTAGATCAGATGTGCATACTGAAGTTGTGTTTACCCAAAAAGATTTATTTATATTAAATTACATTTTCACGAAAAACTAAACAGGTGATGAAAGAGTGAGTCAGACCTACAGTGTCACCATCACCTCTGTAGGAGTGTTATTTATCAATGCACATATTCACGCATTCTGCTACAGTATGGGTATGATTACAGTGCGTTGTTTTCTGATTTTCTGATTGTATGATCATAATCTGTGTAATTACAGTACCGTGAATTGTATATATATATATATATATATATTTATTTATTTATATTGCACATTTGTCACACTTAAACAATATAAATCATAAACCAGCATTGTTATATTTTACAAATCTTAGAACCTTAGAAATGGCTTTGCACCTCTTTCCAGACTGATACTGTACATGTCAATTACTTTGTTTCTTGTCGCTTCTTGAACTGCTTCAGATTGTGTTGCTTTTGTAGATCTTTTAGCATTTATTTGAGTGATTTCTTGATTTAACAGGTCTGGCAGTAATCAGGCAGGTGTGTGGCAAGTGAGCTTGAATTCAGGTTCACAAAACCAGTTTATTCATGATTTTGCATGGGGGCAATTACTGTTTTACATAAGGCCAGGTAGGTTTGGACAGCTTTTTTTCTCTTAATAATCAAAATCATTACTTAAACTGCATTTTATATTTACTCAGGTCATCTTTGTGTAATATTAAAATGTAACCAATGATCACAATCGTTTAAGTGTGACAAATACGCTAAAAAGTTATGCCAGGCAAATACTTTTGCATGGCACTGTATGTGCAGGTATGGGTCTAGCAGTCACACAAGACCAACCCACAGCAGAGCATTTCGGGAAGAAAGCCCCTGAGCAAAGAGCTTTGGCCTACTTTTTACTGTGGGATTTATTCATATTTATAGCAGCAAGGTTGTCTCCTGAGACTACATACAAAATGCTTGAAAATAAGGTATCTGAGAAAGCACGAGACAGCAAAGAGGAGAATGGAGTGGAGAAAGAAGAGTGATTCATTCTTTTCTTTTTTTTTCAGTCATATCTGAGACTCATGACTGCTAAGGTTCTTCATTTAAATGATTGAATTGAAAGATGAGTTACAGCTTTTTGACCATGCACGCTGCTGTTTTACTGTCTTGCTCATCAGAGGTAATGCTTCATCTTAAATTACGAGGGCCAGTGACCTGATGAGATGGGAAAGAGACACATTTAAACGTTATCGTACTTATTGATGGTTTATACTTGGATGATAATCCTGCTTTAAATCTTAATCCCTGAGCCTGCACTCTAGTAGACACACATACTGTACAGTACACTGGTATCACTTCACATTAACTACATATAAGTCCCTGGGCCATATAGAACTCCACAGTGAGCTGCTGTCAGCTCAGAGGTCGGTGTACTGACATGTGAGTGTGTATGCGTACATCTGAGTGATATCTTAATACAGGTGCTTAAGACATGAGAAATATTCGCGTTTTTCACAAATTTAGGGCGTCAGTTTCACCTATTAAGGCTATCGTCTCACTATAATCTGCAAACTGCTATCTCAATTGACTCAAAAGTATGCATTTGTAGTGACTTTACATACTTATATCTGTACAAATTCCCTGATCAGCAGAGAAAAGAGGCAGCTTAAACATTTTAGGCTAGATGCTATTTATGATACACGTTCATAAAATAACAGTTTTGTAATTTATAGTTGAGAGTGGTAGAGAAGTGTGCATGCAAAAACATACAAACTGCTGTATGACTAAGTATTTACAATGATGCTGTCAAGGCTATGCTATCAGGGATGCTACTTTCTTCTCTTCTACGTTTGTGAGGGTATTTTTTTTATACATCGTCAGCATATTTTTTAGTGAAACCCTGCAAACTCAATCACTGTTTTTGCTACCTTCGAGTTGGCTTATGGTACAGAGAGTTGGCTTATATTTGTGAACCTGCTCAATGAGAAGCACTCGCCTCAAGGTTAGACATTATCTCCTAGATGTAGTCTACATCCTGCACTGTTGAACAGACAGACGAGCAGATCTACACCTCGATGCTGATGGCATGCTGCTCTGGGGGAGTCTTTTTTCTTCTGTACATCACACATTTTTGTGGGTTAAATGTATAAATCTTTATTTTTATTTTATTTATTATTTTTTTTATCGAAATTCATTGAGTAGTTAACATGCCATGTTTTCTGTAAGCCTATATCTTAGTCCGCTGTAAACAAAGATACCCATTTAATACATTTGCTCACTGCCTTTGAAAGTAACCATTGTTAGGATGCAAGATATGTGTGATGTGGACACCTCCATAGCTGTGTGTGGTGATGCTGATGCCAACATGAAATCTCGGTTTAGCAGATTTAGACTGGATCTGACTCAACAACTGATTAGCATAACAAGAAGCGCAGAAAGCAATCCGAGTTACTTTCTAGGCAAATTAATGCCTTGGTGGCAGACATGGCTCAGTAAAAATCGATGAAGCTGAGATTGCACAACTCAGAGGGCCTATATACTGTAATAGTGCATAGCAAGGACTGGCAATGTATTAGCCAATTTACTGCTCATACAGGAACAGTCATTCGATTGTTGAGAAGGTTGTACCTTGGTGTGAACATGATAAACACCTTGTCTCCAGAGGTGGGATGTCTAGACTAGGATTTGAGGCAACTCTGTACTTTATAATGGGATACTGTGTCCACTGGGCAGCGACTACATCAGTGGGATCTGTGACAGGGAAACAAAGCAAACCCCAGTTCTACAGCACTCTTGGGGATCAGGGCTCAGGGTCAAAATCAGAATGAATTTTGACCCTGAAATGAGTTATTTTAATTGACAGAGCTGTAATCAAAAGGGTAGTTCAAAATAAAGAGCCTCACGCAATATACTGTTTGTTCAGAAGAAAAATGTTGGTTTTCATGTTGCCCCTTCTATATGCTGTCATGCAACTACAGGATTGAGTTATTTCAGCATACCTGTGAAATGCCTATTTTCATCTCCCCATTGCCCAAGAACACCGGTTCTTCAAGGACAGGCATTCAGATTTACCCTTTGGGTTCTCCTTAGCACCGTTAGCTGCTCTGTAAGATCAGAATATATTAACCAGATGGAATTGAGGGCAGTCAATCAGACCCTCAACTTTTTCTTGTCAGTTCTGAGACTCAGGTCAGGTGATAACAGATAACCCAGATAATATGAAAGTATTAATGAGTAGTAATTTCAGTCTGAAATGCCATATTTTGTTGAATATTATGGAAATATAGATTTTTATTTTAAAACACTTATGTAGCGGATGAGATTGACTGGTTTGAAAGTGCACACACATCTGAGAAAATATGTATTTCTTTATGGAGAGTGTGTTTTCAGCAAATCAATTGCAATCCCTAAAGTTGCAGTTAATAGTTATTATTATAATAGTAACTGTGATTATTTCAGTACGGACCTCATGGGCAGAGAAAATACACATCAGGTGTATGTCCTTTCAGTTTATTACTCTCTCTCTCTCTCTCTCTCTCTCTCTCTCTCTCTCTCTCTGTCATTTGATTTCTAGTATTGTTTGCTACCTTTTGGTTTACATAGGAGATGTGTTTTGTTGAGATTTTTTGGGATGAGTAGGGTTAAGAGGGCTATTTTTAGTTAAGCACTGCCTTCTAGTGTTGGGGTCATGGTCACACAGCTAGAAATGTGATCAGTGTGAGCATTGAATTTGAAATCCTTCCCTGCTATGGAGGTAGAGTATATATAAATCTTTGACAGCCCTGTGGCACAAACTGTACAGTTTTTCAAGAGGAAAAAAAGTGCCAAAACTGACATTAGCTGATTATATTTATGTATTAAAATAACATTATAATTTTGGCTCACTAAACAAGTGTGAAACATTTTTCACTCTTTGAATTTATAGAGAAACATTGCATTATCCCACCTTCACAAACGTTTTAATCTTATGTGGCAGTACAATCCCATTAAAATAGAAATAGCATTATATTTGTATTGCATGTACAGTATATTTAACAAGCATACTGTAGCAGCTCTATCTGTGTTCTAACATGTTACACAACAGAGTTCTTTTAATATAAGCGGCTATGCATGTATGACTAATTACACAATTCATCTTAAAATGTTTTAAATGACAACTTGGAACAGAATGTCTTACTTCTGGAAATATTTGCATAAACAAAGCAGAACATGAAACACTAGAGGGCAGTAAGATACAACCAAAAAAAAAAAAGAAAAGATCTGCCATAAGCCTGGAAGCACACACACATACACACACACACACACACACCATGACGGCCTTTGTCCTGGTAGAAAATCCAGTTTTTCTGTGAATGTGTGAAGGAGATGTCACAGGTAGGATGCTACAGAACCACTTCTTTTTTGATTTTATACAAAAGAATGAAGGTCATCGGGGACAACAACATTTCATGACCCTCAAAACAGAGGATCAAAACACTTACTCACACAACATCCAAGATGCATATAGTCTAACACTGTAAATACATGTAAAAAATGGAGCATTATTTAAAAAATTGATTGACAGCACAATTATTTTCAATATCATACTAATTAATGATACACTTAGAACAAGCTGTATGCGATTTTTGAATTTCCCGTTGCATATTTACTGTGCCTCTCTGTTTGCTGCTATAATAACCTTCATTCTTCTTGGAAGACTTTCCACTAGTTTTTGGAGCGTGACTATGGGGATTTGCTCATTCAGCCACAAGAGCTTTAGTGCGGTCAGACTCTGATGTCAGGTGATGAGGCCTGGTATTCCAGTTCATCACAAAGGTGCTGTTCAGGCCACTCGAGTTCTTCCACAACAAATTGGGGAAATCATGTTTACACCGACCTTTACTTTGTGATTGCCATGCTGAAATAAGTTTTTTTTTTTTTTTTTTAAGTTTCAGTCAAGGTAAACTGAAATGCTACAGCAGACATTGTGTATAATTGTGTGTTTCCCATTTTGGGGCAACAGTTTGGGAAGGTCTGCATATGGGTGTGATAATAAGGTGCCTCTTATGTCTCTATAATTTAAATGCTATTTCATGTTATTTGAAGTTAATTCAAATGTTATTTGAAGTTATATATGAAAACATTGCATGGTTTATACATGATAATGCAGACATAAAAAAATAATTATATGACAAAATTTGTACTAAAATAATATGGTGCCAAAGACGTGCACAGTACAACACACTCAGACACAGACACACACAGACACACACAACCACAAGGGACTTGAATACAAATGTAGATAATTAATCCAGGGCTTGGGGCAATGCATGGTGCTAAGCAATGAATGAATAGTAATCCTAGACATACTCCAATGGTGCAAAAAAAAAAAAAAAAAAAAAACCCAGTGTAGCAGATGGTTTATATTTTAAGAAGCATGACACCTCGGAGTTGTTGTACCACTGGGTCAGTAAATACACCTCATAATAAATAGTGCGTGACAATTGCGCTTAGCAATCAACAAGTTCTTGTGATCATGGGACAAGATCTCTCTCTCACTCTCTCTTTCTGTATAGAAGGAGAGAGAGGGTATAGAGTGTTGAATTAATTGGCATTAAGTGTCAAAACCCATGAGGTCCTATTGAATGTTGTGTTCACTGAGGGTTGATAAAACATGATATGGAATATGCAATTCTTTTGTTTGTTTTTGTAAAATTTCCCATCAATCTGATTTCTTATTTCCATATGTTATCTCCCACATAAACATTGTCTATATTCTGTAAAACCTTGTAATTGACAGTTGGTTATTTTAGTTGTTGTTTTTCCAGTTGAATCAGAATGTTGCTTTTCATCCACTCCAGTCAGATTTATTGCTGACTGTGTGCTCATCAGTTAACCAAAAATTGCAAGACCAGTATTGTCAAGTGCATTTGCAAAAAACATCAAGCACCATGATGAACCTGGCTCTCATGAAGACAACCTCAGCAAAGCAAGACCAAAACTCATTCATTTAGACTTAATTTAGAGTTACAGTACCAGCCTCAAGATTAGAGTCGTTATGAAGGCTTTCCAGATCATATGTAGCAGACACATTCAATATCAACTGTTTAAAGGTGATTATTGCATAATTATCATGCCATCAGCATTGTTACAGTCTTGAAAGAAATAAAAATGAGAAAAGACCACTGAAAACGAAGGTGTGTCCTTTTAAATTCCAGAAAAAATCTAAATCTTAAAAGAATAAAGTCAAAAAAACAAGTTAGTTATCAAGGTAGACAGGGATTCACCTTATCATGCTTGTTAACAAGATTGATGGATTTATCCCATGTCTTATTTTTATTTTGCATAAGGCTAACTGGGCCAACGCGGTCTTCCCCTACACCAGAACATGACAGTACATGGATTGGATTTCTTAGATGTAAATGCGGGTTCTAAAAGAAAGAATTAAACCCAACACTGGGCTGTAATGGCACTGTAGGTCTAATGTTGTGCTAACTATACAAAAGTTGGGTTAACACACCACAACATTAGAAAGCATAATTAGCTTGAAATAAAATAAAATAAAATGAATTGAAAGCTTTAAATGACCTGTCCTTGAAACAAAGATGTTTAATTTAAACACCTGTTAATCTTTGAGGTGCCTTTTTATTTTTATTTTTTTTTATTTTTTTCAAAAATTGGTTACATTGTATACAAAGCTAAATCTTTTATTAAGAATCATCTTGGAGCAAAAACTCGGTTTCAAAATATAATATAATGGCTTCTTATGTCTAAGAGAGAGAGCGCGAGAGAGAGAGAGAGAGAGATTAAAGGTGTTTTAAAGTCAGACATATAAAAGCACTCTGATTTCTCTGTCATAACGGGAGATCTTGGCTCTGCTCTTCTTTGCCTGTCATTTCCCTTTTTAAAGAAACTAAAAGAAGCATTTTGTTGAATGTGTTTCACTTCTTGTCACTTATGTGGAACAGGGACTGACTTGTGTTGCTTACTGCTGAAAAAAGAAAGACTAGTGCCATTCTAAGTAATGCATATTTTAACATTCTGTCGAGAATTATTACTATGCGTTTGATAAAGGGCACTGTTAAAAGTAATTATTGTGATCTTACTGCAGCAATATAAGCATTAATGAATATTTGAATGTGGCAACACTTTTGCAAATATTTCTCCTTGATGGTCTTTCTCACTGAATATGTCAAGTAGGAATAGGAATTTTTCAAGTTACGCTCTGATTATGTAGCATTTGTTAAGATTTATGTTTGTTCTTATAGGCAGTTAAAGTCTTTTGCTTGAATAAGTTTAAGGAGGACAATTCTCTAAGAGCTAAAGAGATTTACTCTTTCCCAAACCCCAAAACATGGGACTATAGTCTTAATTAGCCCTGTAATAAATTATTTAAATGTTTTTAAAGACACTAATTAGATTATTTATAAAAATGTTTGTTGAAAAGGAAAATTGGTTGAACTGTTTAGGAACAGATGGGATGCTGAAACATGTGCTTTATTCGCATATTATTCTTTCTTGCTTGAACCGTGATCATGTAATATAAAAAAAGCACCAGCCTAGGGCTGTTTGATAATAAAACATATTTCTCTAACGATGAAGACAATTAACCATCTGAAATCACTGACACTGAAAGTTTAGAAAAACAACCCCTTCCAAACACACAAAATATATGTATACATTCAATAATTATGCTAAACTGATTATTTATGGAAAGCCAGCCTGTAATTGTAAATTAGAGGCAACTTTCCATGTCAGAAACATCTGCTTCACAAAACATGCGCATGACTGAATTGCATTGCACCTGTATTGCAATTTTCCATTAAAGGCAGTAAATTTAGAGGATCATTTATGTTACTCAATGGCTTTCAACAGCAGGGCTAACTTACATTGCTGGAAGCGTGATCAGCTTTCGGATTATTCTATTATGCACTGGAAATTTTTTTTTAAATTGGGGCAGAATTTCCACTCAAATAAATAATGTAAGTTAAATGAAAAAACACGGTGGTGTAGTGGTTAGCACTGTCGCCTTGCACCTTCAGGGTCCGGGTTCAATTTCCAGTCAGATGCAATTCCTGTCTCTGTGTGCATGGAGTTTGCATGTTCGCCCTGTGCTTTGTGGGTTTCCTCCGAGTACTCCGATTTCCTTCCACAGTCCAAAGACCCTGCAGATTAGGCTAATTGGCGTTCTTAAATTGTCCATACTGTGTGAATGAGTGTGTGAGTGTATGTGTGTTCCCTGCAATGGATTGACACCCTGTCGAGGGTGTACCCCGCCTCGTTCCCTAAGTCTCCTAGGATAGGCTCCTGGTCCCCCGCGACCCTGAATACAGGATAAAGCAGTATAGACGATAATGATGATGAGGTGAACGGGAAAACAGTAAAATTTAGTATGATTAGGTTAAATTCATTAAATCGAACTAAGAACATTACAAACTTAAAATAATCATAATATCAATATGCAGAAGCTAGAAAGTAGTGTCTCTGTCCATTAGTACTACGTGCTTCTGACTCGTCAACTTTTTTACACACCCTTAAAACAATAATATCCCGCAGGAGGGTAACAATATCTTCATCCACAGAAGACAAAGACTTTACTTTGTCTATGTCATGAACTTCTCTATCTCCAGATCCCAGCCCAAATTAACACTACATGTAAGCATCACCATAACAACTATCATCTATGACATTATATTTATTTAGGTTGGATCAAAAACTACTACCATACTTGATATGGTATTAAACATGTCTTAAGGCAATAAAAAATAACACAATAACATTCATGTCATTGCTGAGTTCAGAGTCTATATGTAACCAAAGCCCCAAACCTATATGTGTTTGCCCCAATTCCTTTAGTAAACCTGTGTAATGGCAAGGGAACATGATAGGCTTTTAAATTTTATGATGCAGTCACGCCTCTAGGCACTTTTTATGTCTAGCTCTGATATGAGTTTCAGCTCCTGATTACTTTAAAAGAATGCTGCAAAGCCGCTGCAGTAACATTTTCACACATTCTTTACTTTCAAAATTAATTTTCAGAAATTGCTGTAAGTACAATCACCTTTTATTTAGGCTGACTTTAATGCTCCAATCTTTAGTTGAAATCTTGCCATCGACTGTGACTAAGGGAAATTTGGGAGAGTGTGTGCTAGTCAGAATCCTCTGCATGCTGAGAATTTTGCTTTAGGGAAACTGTGTGGGACAAAACAACAGCAGACTTTAAAGCAAGTCCACGATCAGTTCGGCCAGACTGCACCAACAGCGAGGATCAGAAAGCCAGGTCTGAGTTCAACATGGTTTTATACTTGCAAATTACAGTGGGGTAGGGTTATTAAATTGGAGCCTTTTCTTATGACTTTCTTTTATATGCTGAATGAAATCAAACAAGTCATCGTTTCATTTCAATGCGTTTTCACAG
This sequence comes from Clarias macrocephalus, assembly GCA_011419295.1. Taxonomy (NCBI): domain Eukaryota; kingdom Metazoa; phylum Chordata; class Actinopteri; order Siluriformes; family Clariidae; genus Clarias; species Clarias macrocephalus. The sequence goes on from JAAGKR010002895.1 coordinate 66,835, forward strand.
TTTGCGTTTCATGATCATTTACTGAATTTGCTTGTGGTTTTTTGTATCATTATTATTATTCATACCCAGTGATTTTGAACAAGTTATCTACATGTCTTATTTATAGATAACATACTACCTGGATCAGGACATGATTATTTTAAAATATTTTGTTGTATTCAGATTAAATGCAGGCAAACAACAGCAATGAAACATCAGTTTGTATTTCAATTAACAGCTCAACACACTGTACAAATTGGCTCAACATTTGACATTCTTTACTTTGCATGTCAAGAAAGTTATACAACTGTTAAGTTGCAAATCTGTAACCATAATAACTTCAACTGGATTGAGAAAATTGTCTTCTGGAATTTTCTTCGGGATCAGTAAAGTGTATATCTATCTATCTATCTATCTATCTATCTATCTATCTATCTATCTATCTACAGTATATATATGTATGTATATCTATACTGTATGTCTGTCTGTCCATCCATCCATCCATCTATTTATCTATTATGCATTAATGTCCCAAATGTATAATGCATTCCTTTAACAATTGATAACAGCAGTATAACCATTGATATACACTGTAAAGCCACCATACAGCCTCCACAGACTGTGTTATTCTCATGTCTGTCTGCTGAGCCCTCCTCAGAGCTCAAAGCCCAGGCTTCCTTGGCTATGTTCACATCAGTGTCTTGGAGGTTTTCCGATGCTGACAGTGACTGGGAATTGAACCGCAGTGTTAAGGTCTGGCCTTGGTAGCTTAGAAAAACGTGCTTGTATCAGACACACTCAGCTGCTGTGGCTGGCATACACCACGGAGGATTCTAAACTGGTCAAGTGGGATTATACAGTGATGTGCTGTTCTCATGAGGGAATTGCCAAAGTGCAAGGATTTTAAATTATATGTAGATATAAAGGATGACAAAAAAAAATAAATACAGGAGGAAAATATTTCCAGACTTTTGACTTCATCTGCCTCACAGTTTTTTCCCCTGCCCTGACTAGTGTGTTGCTGGGTAAGGGTGGTGTGTGTGCGTGTGTGTGTGTGTGAAATAAAGATAAGCATTAATGTAGATTGCTAAAAGGAATAACTTATTCTGGGTGGCCTGTGGATCCGGGTGCGACGAATGGATCATCGACAGCGAAGTATAATGTGACTGCCAATCATGCAGCTGGGGCAGCAGAACATGACTGCGCTGATTACATTTATGAGAAAGGTTCTGAGATGAACTTTTATTCCTTTTCAGTCATGCTTTCCCACAGGTACAGAAACGAGCACTTCAGTCATACCGAAAAACCCTCTCCACTCCCCCACTCTGATCTCTTTCTCTCTGATCATACGCTGACTGCAGTAGCTATCACATATCATACATTAATGATTAAAGCTAGCCTTACACAGAAGTGTCAAGAAACAAGTTTAATCACTAGCTGGTTGACACTTATGCTTGTTATGAATGTGAATATGCATACGTGTGACTAAATGCAATATGTAACGGCACAATGAGGGGAAAAATCCAACCGTTTCAGCAAAATATACACTTAAACTAGCACAAGTCAGATTTTACTTTTACTGTGAGCATAACCAAATGAATAAACAAACACATTAGGGCTGATGTTAGGGCTGACACTCTGTATAGCACAGTGCAGCATGCTTTGTGTGGTCGTAGCATGATTTCTGAGCAGAATGATGATGTTGGTATGGTAATGGAAAAGACTGACAGCTGGTTAGTTATGAGCGAGAGAAACAGAGAGAGAGAGAGAGAGAGACTCATCAAGTCTTTAAATCATATTTTCAATACTGTGACAGTAATGTACTACATACAGTGTTGCCAATAAAGGTTTCCTGAATTGAATTGAGTCGAATAAGGTAAGAGTGACAGAGAGAACAGGAGATGTGCGGAGAATGTTGACATCGTGAATACTTTAAAAGCAAAATAAAGCAGCAGGGCAGCTCGCAGCCTGTTATATTCTCGAACATTTCAGTTCCTCTGACAGCCACCTACCAGTCAGTGTACTGCACAATACAGGGCATGTGAGGCAACCAGACACACACACACACACAGCTCCAGTAAACAACAATCCTAAAACAGAACTCGATAAGGTTGTTCAGTATAGTTCATTTTGGACTATCGGCATATTCACGTTGCGGTACAATAATTACTTTGAAATTCCTAGTAAGTAAGATGTAATTGCCAATTCATAATGCATACAGTATCTGCATGTGCAGACAGGCTGGTTTTACAGAGGTATATGGTGCATAAAATAATAATGACTCTACAATTAAAAATACTATGAAAAACATCAATTATATGTATTCTGTGGTGCAGTGGTAAAGTGCTCGCCCTATCATCTGGAGATCGCGAGTTCGATTCCCGGGTGATGCTGTTACCTCTCACAGCCGGAGGCCTAGAGAGAGCTGATTGGCCGAGCTCTCTCAGAGGGGAGGGATGAGAGGTACTTAGTGCTCCCACATTAATCACGGCTCTACAGCCAATCAGGGGCGTCCATGAGCTCACGAAAGCGGAAGGAGTGGATAGCGCTGTCCTCCAACGGTTCGTGAGCGAGCGGTTCGAAAAGATGCAGTCGGCTGGCGTCACGTGGTTCGGAGGAAACACGTGATACTCTTCGCCCTCCCGGCTGAGTGGTAGTAGTAGCCTTAATGTAGGGGGAGGAATTGGACACGACTAGTGACGGGGAGATTTGGACATGACTAAATTAGGGAGAAAATCGGGATAAAAAAATAAAAATAAAAAAATAGTACCACTATCCTTTAGTAAATACACGCACACTGTACTGTGCAAGCAATATTACATTCAATGAAATAAGGTAGATTAAAATATAGAAATGACAGGCTCCAAAGTGTACAATAAAAAATAAAAAAAATGTAACAACATCAGCAGCAACCTCAATTCCCCCCTTATCTTTTTAAACCACTTAATATTACCAGTACACTAATCACTGGCCTGATCATATCACCATCTGTACATGTTTCTCACACTTAATGTCAAGTTAATTGTTTGTTTAATGCATGAATGATTCATAGGTCACTGTCTGGCTTAACAAACAAAAATCATTCCTCTGGAACTGCTCAGGTACAGTGACTGGACTGAAAAGAAGATTACAAGAAAGTCTGACTCTTTGGAAGCAAAATTACAGCATGAGGAAATGAGGGGTGGCTCAAGACTTTTGGACAGTATTATATCTGAGGTGCAGGACACAATGCGTTATATTGTTTTGTACACTATATGGACGAAAGTGTTTGGCCAAACCAGTTAATAAATGAACTTAGGTTTTTCGATCAAACCCCTTATCCCCAGTGAAGGGCAATCTTAAGATGGTGGTCAATGCTATCTATGCTTCCAACTTAGTGGCAGCAGTTTGGGAAGGCACATTGCCACATGACTGTGTCCCAGTGCACAAAGCACAGACTATAAAGTTGATCAACATGGTTGATTGATGGGTTCGGTGTGGAGGAGCTTGACTGGCCTACTCAGAGCCCTGACCTCAACCCCATCGAGGACCTTTGGGATGAACTGGAACGGAGATTGCGAGCCAGGCCTCCTCGTCCAACATTTGTTGCCTGACCTCATAAATGCTCCACAGAATGAATGAGCACAAATTCTCACAGAAACACTCCAAAATCTCATGGATAGCCTTCCAAGAAGAGTGGTAAGCTGTTATTGCTGCAAAAGGAGGACCAACTCCATTTTGAAGTATATGTACTCTTCTTGAATATCATTGTAGGTTCGGGCAAATTTTTTTAATATTGTATAATTACTAAAGATGCCAATGATCCGATACCCAGGATGGGTATTAGGCAAAAATATGGAGAATTAAAGAAAGAGTTCAATCTGATCCTATAAGAGATGGTAAAGATTGGAAATGTGTTTTTATTAGCTCTTTATTTTTTCAGTGTTTTAAGTGATATAGGGTTTAAAAAAAAGCTCAGATTTAGTTGTTCAAAGGGGAAATTTTTATTTATTTATTTATTGTTGTTTTATTCAGTTAAAATTGTATTTTAAAATTTTTCGCAAAATAGCTTTATACAATAAAAAAAAAAGTTTTGTTTTCGTTTTAAACTAAATGAAAGCAAACAGTTATCAATGCTGTGCGACTATGTGTTTAATTACCTAAATCTATGTGCTGTGGTCATCCTGGAACTACTGATGAAATTTCTCCTGAATGAAGGTGTAAAACATTTGAATGATGCAAACGGAAGGGCATACATCTGTGAATGAGGATCCTGGCCGAGGTTGTTCTGAGGTCATTGCGGTTGAACATTCAGTGAGTGGAACTCTTGACAGTTGAAAATCGAAGGATAACTTGTCACCATTCATGAAAACCACTTACACATTACAGGAACTCGGCTGGGAGTTATAGTCCTGACCTCGCTCCAAGCCATTTCCAAATGTTTGGTAAATTAAAGGCGTTCCTGGGAGGCCAGTCTTTCAGATGTGCCGCAGGAAGTCTGTGGATGGCTCTGGATATTGAGAAAACTTGTACAACCATTGAACCATTGAAGAGGGTTTTTTTTAGACATGTAGAAGATGCAGACGATTTGGGAGCTATGATGCATTTTGGGACCTGACACAAAGTTGATTTTCACTTTTAATTTGCACTCTGGTGTTGGGTTACATTCTCAGCATCGAAGTGAGATATAGGCATCTAGTCCAGTGTGATGGGCGTGTCAGGGTAAGAAGGGAGGCACATGAAGTGATGCACCATCACGCAGAGGACAGTACAAGCCTTTGGTGTACCAAGCAAGCCTTTGTTTTGCACACACTGTACAGGCCTTTGGCAACAGTGTCATGATCTGCTTCTGTTGGTCAGGTCTAGCAATGTTATGTGGCAATAAAATGAAGTCAGTTGAGACCTGAATGATGAAGTTATCTCATTAATAGATTTTTTCTTCCCTAGTAGCACAGAGCACATTCCAGGGCTTAAATTGTATAAGAGAGATTCTCAGAGCAAGAGGAATCAAATTCACACATGATTTGGCCATCTCAGTGTGCACTGTAATCAAAGCTAAGGACGAATGAACTTGCCTTTTTTTGGTGTGGGGGGGGGGGCATACAATGTATATGCTTTATATACTGTACATATTGATAATGCGGCTATATAGTTTTTAACACTAGCATTTAGCAATGTAGTACTGCCAAGTGCAATGAAAAAAAGTCCATGCTTAGTCCAAGCTACCATGCTTTCATGTTCAAAAGTTCATATTATGCTCTTGTAGTGCTTACCATGTTTATGGCATGTACAGTATGCAGATTATCAGTGTATCTAAAGTATGTCACATTCAGATAATTTAGTATAAATACTGGATCCAGTTCCTCCTCCTGTCAGTATGTGATGAAAAAGTACTGCAAGTGTCACAGTAATTATATTGTACCAGCCCGCTGGACCCAGTGACTTGTAGTTTAGTAAGCATGTGATAAGATATAGTATTAACTCGGTTCAGTCTCATATGACCTGGTGAGCGCATGATCATGTGCATGATAGGAAATTAGTGAATACTGAGGAATTAATAGAGATGTGACTAGGAAATATTACAGTATTTATATCCCCAAATCTCTATACAGTATACTGTATATACATGTACACACACTTTATCTCTATATAGATTTCACAAAAATACAGCCCTGCTCTTTTCTTGTATAATTTTGTGTTTTTTTTGTATATTCAATCTATATATACTATGTATACACATAGTTAGATATTTATACAGTATACACACAATTATATATTTATATACACGCATATATCGTGCCAACTGTTATGACATCACCCGCTATATTTTTGGTTATATTCTATTTTGCACATAATAGTTACTGCATAGACTTGTTGCACAATATTTACTGTATTTCTGCATAACTCTACTTATTCCACCCCCGCCTTATAACTTGAACAATCCCAATATGGCACTGATGTACATACATTACCGTTTGTACTTCTGGTAGATGCTATACTGCATTTCGTTACTGAGTACCTGTACTATGCAATGACAATAAAGTTGTACCTACCTCCCTACCTATCTAGGAAGTAGTATGAACTAGATAAATGCTTTTTTTTTTTTCCATTTTGACCCTGTTCATGCTGCATTCTTTGATACTGTCAGGACACAGTGGGAGCTTTATGGTCTTTGTTGCAGTTTGATGGAGGACTTGGACTGGCTTTTCATGTTGTTTTTATCTAGAATCATGTTGCAATATTTTTATGTCAAAATATGAATCGGTTCTTTTGGTGTTTATGCTACACAAATGCCTGCATACTAGTTTGTGTGGCATTTTTATGCCTTTTAATTTCACACTCTGCAAACTTGCTAAAATAATTATGTAGTACTTTGTACTTACAATCATACTTTATCTGTTCTCCCCAGTTACATGTAGTTCTTGTTTGGTATTGTCTTCTGGTATTCAGTGATGGAAATAGATTAAACATTACATATTGTGGAGCTTATTTTGCAGTTGATTATAATCCACAAGAGATAGATTTATTGTTTTAATCTGGAGAGAATGAGGCAGAGAAGAATTGGAGAGATGAAAGGAGATTGGGGGGGGGGCACTGGGGAGGAGAGAATACAAAGAAGTGAGCATGCTCAGGCACTTTCTTTTATCACAAACATGCAGACGCACACAAACAAATGCAAACATACTGATGAAGATCACTGGAGGTCAATTGTGAGAGATGAGACTGTTCTGCGGGTGTACAGTATGTCACGCATTAGAGCGATATTGCTGTCTTTAGAGAGGTCAAAATAACACTGCTGCCCTGCAGAGAGGCGGAGAGAGAGTGTGTCTGTGTGTATCAGGGAGCAGAGAGTCATTGCTCAATGTGACAGGCACTCCCGGCAAAGAGCAAATGCACTGTTTTAACCTTTATCATGGCTAGGACACACTCACACACACGCGCATACACATAATGCTGTGAAGGACAAGTGCTTCAGCAGGTACAGACAAAAAGAGGACATTAATGTGGAGGCAGTTCTGTTATCTATTTTTTTTTAAAAGAAATTTCTGAATAGTCCTGTCTTTTAGCAGAGGAATGAGAGCGAGAGAGAGAAAGAGGGGGTTTATTTATGAATTCTGTTCCATAATGAAAGGCTCAGTGGTGCTGCAGCAGTTCTGAGATCAGCAGATGACTGTAACACTGCCCACAGGGTTTCCTTTAGAGGTTGGATTATTCATCATCTCTTCTTGCCATCACTAATATAATCTCTCCAACCAGCTAACAGCACACACAAAGCTAATAACGCAGCAAAACCCGCAACTCTAATAACCCAGAATGGTAAACAAACCCAACTCAAAAGAGTAAAAGAAAGATTTTTGTCATAATTATATTGTTTTGCTGGATAATTGAATTTTTGGTAAGGCTTTCATCCCTGTTTAAAAAATTAACAATACAAGGTTTTTCAATATTACAGTTTACCTTTTTGATTTCTGCACTGAATCTATTCATGTATTCTACTCAGCTGAAAAGTCTTGTGTTCAAACGAAGCCCTACTGTGTGTCACATCATAGATTGCTGCTGATCCCAACTGCTTACTTCTCTCCATCCTTGTTTTGGTACAAACAGCTTGAGGTTTTCTCGCATTCTAGTGAATATTTAATATGCGCACCAACACAGTTCATAGAAAGGAAGATGAATAATTATATAACGTGATAAGACTGCCCACAAAGTGCCCAAAGAACCCACACGGTATTATGTGCCGAAATGGTATAAACTCCTACACTATACATTGGAGAATAACGTAGCTGCATTGTTCCTACTGTAAATGTAGATGTTAACAGCTTTTTAATTTCACTGTACAGATCTGACACATTATAGTGCTTTCAGTTGTTTTACGGCATGTTATTAGAATCTATAACCCATTTGTACAGCCACCCTCCCATTTTCTAACCAGCCTTTGGACCCATAACTGCATGCAGTGGCTGAGCTGTACGGTTGTAGGGTTAAGGGTCTTACCTTAGGACCCAACAGCGGTGACCAGTTGGTGGCAGGATTCAAATCCCCATCCCGCTAATCAGCAACCCAGAGCCCCAACTGCCTGAGCCATCACTACCCTTCTACTTGCCATACTCTATACCAGCTAATTTAGGCAAGTGATTACTAAAGGTGTGTTGTTTTTTGGATGTTGTTTTTTGGATTTTCCTCACCTCCTGGAAATTGTCTATTCATTATCTGCTCAGAGAAAGAAAAAATACATGACTAAATAAAGTGGACCATCAACTTCCATTTAATCAGATTGAGAAGACTGAAATTTCTATTTGCCTGTAAATCAAATTTTCAGTAAATTCAGAAAGCTTTCCAGGTGATCTAGTCTTTAGAGAGAACACCAACAGTAAACATCCACCTGGCTGCAACTGAGCTAAATGTCTGATAATCACAACAAGAACAAAGTTGTGTTCTGAGCCCCCTGCTGTATTCACTCTACACGTATGACTGCATGGCTAATACCAGCACCATCATCAGGTTTGCTGACGACACCGTCGTGGTGGGCCTGATCAATGATAACAATGAGAGGCCTACCTGGAGGAGATTAGAAATCTGGAGAACTGGTGCCAGCGGAATAACCCCCTTCTTAATGTCAGCAAGATACTGGACTTCTGCACAAAGCAGGAGAGGAACAACCAGACCTCCGTCATCAACGAGAGCCCGGTAGAGAGAGAGGACAGCTTTAGCTACCTCGGTGTTCATATCACACAGGACCTGCCATGGTTGAGAGACTTTAGACTGCCCTCTAAGGAGCTTTTACTCCTGCACCATAAAGAGCATCCTGACGGGAAACATTGCAACTTGGTTCAGGAACAGCATCATGCAGGGCAGACGAGCTCTACAGAGGGTGGTTTTGATCAACTGAACGCATCGTCCACACCAAACTCCCTGACCTGCACTAAATCTACAACAAGCGGTGCTGGACCAAGGCCAGGAAGACCGTGAAGGACCTCAGCCACCCCAACAATGAACAGTTCTGTGTGTTGCGGTCAGGAAAGCGCTTCCTCTCCCTGAAGGCCAATACAGAGAGACAGAGTAGAAGCTTCTTCCCGCAGGCGATACGGACTCTTAATCACAACACCACACAGGATTAAACACCCTGATCTGTATACTCACACAATAACACTCATCACCATGCATATTACACATGACATATTTTTGTCCATTTGCACACCCTGGAACTTTGAACCTTGAACTTTGCACATTAGTCTGCACATTGTCTTGCTCTGACTGGACATGCTTTTCCATATCCAAATGCTATTTCAATTTTATTTTATTATTTGTACGTATTGAAATTTTTTACAGCTAAAGTCGTTCTGTAATTTTTTTTAAATATATTTTTTCCTCTTATTTTATATTTTATATTCTTTATTTGAAAGCTCTATTTGTAATTTTATATCATCAGTGGTTGTACAAGCATTTCACTTCATATCGTACTGTGATATGACAAATAAAATATGTGACAGATAAAATGTTTATTTCAATTTGAATTGAATGTGAAAGCGGGCCAGTGGGGAGTGGGAAGCAACTGTGTCTGACTCGTTAGTTATGGGCAATTGTCCACAAGTTTTTGTCCATATACAGTAATGTCCATTATATTTCTACTTTGGCGGTTTTTTCACTTGTAGTAACATTGTGACACCTGTCTTATTTTCTGTAACAACTGTTATCTTTCACACTAATTAGTTAACAAATGAGTGAGTTGTTGTGCTTTTCTCAAGCTGGAGGACTTCACCCATTTAAAAAAAAATCTAGTGCTGGCTTGATCTTTGCTGTGTTCCCATTTTAGCCATTCATAATGCTCGGCTCTGTTTGCAACAGTGGGTTTCAGATTTCACACAACAATTTTAAGGTCCTGTCTGCCTGTTAATTGGCTGCTCACTGTAGAAAACTTCCCAGATGGTAAGTGTGGGAAAGTAGAGACTTTGTATTTTTTATTTGAGCAGGGACGAATGAAAGCCCTCACTAATAAAACATGACTGTGTAGCTGCTACGCTCATCGTGTGTTGAATGAGAGACAAACAGATGGATGCCAACTCACTCTCTTAATACTAATTCCACTGAATTGACAAACTCTTATTCTTTTTGTTTCCCTTTATCTCTCTCTCCACACTCACACTCTCTCTCTCTCTCTCTCTCTCTCTCTCTTTTAGGATCTAGGAGATGCTGTTTTAGAGAGGAACTGGAAAGGGATCGGCATCTCTCTGCTGGTAATTCTAGTGGTGCTGTCTCTCATTAGTCTTTCAATCTTCTTTCTTTCTAAAGGTAAGTGAATCCCAAATACATATGCACACAAGGTTTCTGAATCATACATACTGTACATACATACATCATACACATATACAGTACTTATATACATACATGCGTACACACAAACATTATTATATAATATCATATAATTAATATAATATTCATATATAAAGAAAATAAACATGATCATAATTTCTATATATGCATACAGATCCCAAACATATGACATATGCTAGCAATCTAGACACATTTGTCTAATCCTCCAGAGAAAAAGGTTTATTATTTTTTTTAACTAGTGTTATTTTTACAATATGAAACACTGGTTTGTAACATGTCCGGGTTCTATTGCTCCATCTCCTCTCATCCACGCTGGCCAGAATTTACATTATTAATATTGTTCTGTACCCAAGTACACTAGCATATTTAAGTTCTCTGATACAGTAGGTGGCAGGGTGCACCTAGTTGGTTTGGGAGTCATCAATAAACAGAAAGTGAAGAATAGTACAGTACAAGGAAGGAAGCCAATATTCATACTATGCTGATGTTATTAAGATTTCAGAAAAAAAATGTCAAAAAGGACCCTCTCGTGTTCCTTCCCATCATATATGGATGTGCAGATCTGAGGATTCGATTGTCTCAGACGTGTTGGTTCACATTTTTTTTAAGACACGGGTAACAACCCTACCAGGCAACCAGACAATAGTCTAAAATCACCCTTTTTTTATTGAAAAATGTAATTAGCTCAAAGAATACCTTTTGCTTGAAGGATTTATGTGCATGCATAGCATTAATTACCTGCATTAATAAACATAACGGTGAAAGGTCCTAACAGGAATAGTAACACAAATGTGTGTGTGTGTGTGTGTGTGTGTGTGTGTGTGTGTGTGTGTGTGTGTGTGTTACATTTGGATTCAGATGATGGAGCTAAAACTCTGAAATCTCATCTGACCTTGGATGACCTTTTCTTCAGAGACTTTCAGGTTCAAGCCTCCGAAGTACAGTGGATCAGTGGTGAGTGACCTCCATTTCATGTTTTTTTTTTCCATCAAAGTGTGTATGTGTGTATGCGTCTTCACACCAGTCTTTGGGTCTTTGTCTAAATCAGCCATTATAAACATCCTCCATCTGCTTCCACTATCAATCTTGGACTACAGGGTGTTACACACACACACACACACACACACACACACACACACACACACACACACACACACACACAAGAAAAGAGATGAGTCCAGATGTGTGGTGTAATTATCAGATCTCCAGACAGCTCGTGTCAGTGCTGAAGAATGGATCTGTCAGATGCACAGAGACAGGAGGCGTGGGCTGAAAAGAGAGAGAGAGAGAGAGAGAGAGAGGGAGAGAGAGACTGAAATGAAAGCAGAGACAGATACATAGACATAGACAAAGCCCCTATAGAAACATTTTCATGCTGCACAAATGAATTGTCTGATGTCAGAAATAAATAAGACCAACCATTTTTTAAAGGTTTTATTATGTCAGGTCAACTCTAATCTGCAGGAAGTTGTCCAGTATTCACATTCTCTGCACATGGATAGCACAGCTGACGACAGCTGAACGTAACATTGACATTTGTCAAGAGTAATAAGGAGATTTTTTTTTAGCAAACAATATAAAATATTAAAGTAAATAAAAATTAGATGAGGATAGCATTAGCGTGAAGATTATGTGGAAGATGTGAAATTAACTGATTATGAGATTTACTTCTATAATCTAATACACAGGTTCTTTCCTGTTCCTGTCAGCCAGTCACATGGCCAAGTCATTTACTCTGAAATTTTGTTGTTCTTTAATAGCGCTGTGCATTCTCCATTGCATTGTTTTAGTAGACTAATGGAATGGCGCAACATTTATTTCTTGATGACAGGAGAGTTGAGTTACTTGATGGTGGCCAGTTCATTATTAAAATTAATTCCTCATGCTCCAAGAAACACAAAGAATTTTGGCATTGTCATCACGGAAAATGCCTGTGCCATCTGGGACAAAAAATGAATTGATGTGATAACCTGGTCACTTAGTGCATTCAGGTCGCCTGACTTCATTTGATTGCCATATAACATTTTATTGCCACATAAACAACTGAAGCAACCCCAGATATGACACTGCCTCCAGATGCTTGCACATTAGGCTCTATGCATGATGGACACATCACTTCACATGCTTCTCCCTTCTCTTCTCATCTGAAACACCCATTGCTGTGAGATGGGGTCAATCTGAACCCATCAGCCCACATGACCTTCTTCCATTGCTCCTAAGGCCTATCGTTATGCTCCCTTTTTTTTTTTGTACAAATAAGTATGCTGTAAATGGCCCACTACTGTGATATTCATTGTTTTAACAGACTTAGAGTACACAAGTTGTGATGCAATTCCCAGCCTGCATTCAACCTTCTGGCAGAAGGGGTCTAATTTAATCTTTTCCCAGTACAGCGGACAATTAAATTTCTCTTTGCATAGATGAAAAAAAATATATAGAAATAGTGAAACAGCATTAATAAACATGATAAATGAATAAATTGACAATAAACGAGGGGTATTCAAGTCATCTCGGGACTTGTGATAAAGTCTTTACTTCTTTTGTAATGGCATTAGTATTCAAGCTCAAGCGTACAATTAAAAAATGTACCAAAATGTAAATACAGTACATTCTTCCATACATATATATGCTGCTGTGTGTCTTTGTGTTAATCTGGAGAGGGAATGCTTTCGTCAAATCAAAGCAATGGTATGTTTCTTTCATGGCAAATCAGAGTGGTTTGTTCTGATTTTTATCATTTTCAGACAGTTTCAGAATGTTTCAAAAGTCCCTCAGAGAGAGGAGCTACTTGATGAGGAGAAAGCACAGAGTTATTTTCTTTTCAGAACACACACACACACACACACACACACACACACACACACACACACACACACACACACACACACATACAACATAACATCTTTTGTCCTGTTAGAAAATCCTGTTCTTCTGTGAATGTATGAAGGAGATGTCACATGTAGGAGGCTTCCTCTTCCTTTTTTTTTTTTTTTTTTTTTTTGCCCAAAAATATGACGGTCGTCATGAACAACTAACCTTCCTGATCCTCAAAACAGAAAACACATACTTCCACTCATTCAAGATGCGTATAGCATAACACTGTATACACATGTAAATAGTTATGGATTTTTTTATTATATTTTTTTTTACAAAGAAAAAACTTTTAATTACAATTTAATATAAACTAATAATACCCTTAGGACGTACAGTATGTGCTTTTTTTTCACTTCCCGTTGCATATTTAGTTCTCCATTTGCTGTACTAATAACCTTGACTCTTCTTCAAAGGCATTCTGCTAGATTTTAGAGCATGGCTTTGGGGATTTGCTCATTCAGATACAAGAGCATTAGTGAGGTTACAGTAGGCATCTCACAAATTCCAGTTCAGCAAAAATGTCTTGTTGAGGTCCGGTCTTTGTTCAGGCCACTTGAATTCTTTCACACCAAACCTTGACAGATCATGTTTACACCGACCTTGCTTTATGATTGCTTTTCTGGAATAGGTTTGGGTTGTTTAATAAACCGAAATGCTATAAAACCCTGGAAACCTGGAGGTGCAAGGCGACAGTGCTTACTACTACACCATGTGCTGCCTCAAGACTGTTATAGTTTCTCCTAAACTGTGAAACACTTCTGAAAAGAAAAAAGTTCCTTCATGAACTAGCACAATTATAATGTATCCCAACAAACAGAATACAGAATATGGAATTACAGGTTACCTGGGAAAAGAAAATGAAATGCAGAATGTCACAGCCTGTGGGACAGTGAGCGACCCAAATTCACCTCTCTGATCCTAGTTCATTTATTTATTTCTCTACTTTGTGTGTGTGTGTGTGTGTGTGTGTGTGTGTGTGTGTGTGCTTGAAAAAGTCTCTTCTATTTATGTACTGTATGTTAGTTACTCTAGTGATCAGTAGCATTTATACTTTGTTCTTCAGTTCCCCAGGCTATACCATACTGCAACAATTCAGTCTTTTCCCCTCGCTTCAAAATATGTGCTGTTTTTTTCCTTAAGCCATTGGGGGAAATTTACCATTTTTTGTTCTTTGCATGCATAAAAGACACTTTTGCCTATTTGATTGTGACAAGAACAAGCCAAAGAATTTCAGTTTCCCGTCTCAAAGAACCAAGCCTCATATTTCTAGCACTGTGGATTCATATTAAATGTCAGAAACTAAATGTGAAATTTAGAAACTTTAATGTGCATTTTTTTCATCTAAAAACAAAATTATCTTTATTTAATCGGTTAGAAATTGGGCTAGATGGATACTAAACATCTACGTCTGGATTTATAGCAGATAGGACTTCATTCACGTCCATTAGTCACATCCATCATACTGAAGGCCCTTGGAGGCACAGTGATCCCTCAAAGAATCCAGCTTCTCTGTTCTCATTTCCCAATTTGCATTAGTATTTAAAAAGAGACCCAGACCAGGTCAGTCATTTGAACTGAAGTAATGATGAAGATCAGGGCACTCGACCAAACAGCTGTTGAAAGGTTGAAGGAAAAAGTACGGCAGTGGGAAAACAGAGCATCATAAAAGGGCTCAGCTGTCTATAGAAAGGTTAGATCATTCGGTAAGGGAAGTGATTGCACAAGCATATTTGAACAAAGGTCACAAGACGCCTTCCTCCATTAAACACCATTCAGCATTCTGTATAAGTACCTCAGGGGAAGCGTTAAGAGGAGTGTCACTTGTGGACCTACACCGTCTACCTTTTTCAGATTCTACACACTTTCTTACATTTTTTTTGCCACCCCTTAACAGAATACAGCATTAACATTCTGGGTGATTCGCATCCTTAAAAGATGACAGTATCAGCACCTTAAATTATACTATTCCTCAAGGTTAAGTGTGTAACCATAGATCTATGACTTACTGGAGAGATATCCGTACCAGCTGGGTCACTCTGATTAGCAAGAAGGGCTTTAGGATGAGCAAGATATAGCAGGAACTCTTTTTTTAGTCGACTCAAGTAGGGTCACTTTCAAGCGATGATGAATCCTTGGAGAACTGCAGTTGCATACTTAACTATGCATTTGGTTCATTTTACTTTTAACTGTTGATTTATTCACATTATGATTAGTACTGTGCATTTACTGTACCTGAAACAGCAAAGGAACATTGTTTGGCTAATGTTAAATAATGTTAAATATATTTATGACAGTGTTAAGCCAAATTAATTATTTAGTAATGATGAAGTAAATGGCTTCAACAACTGTATAAAAAGCTTTAAGCCATGCTAGGAAATGTTAGCCTAGCTCAGCAATCGACTGATCTGCTGTTCTGCTGTGTCTCTTCTCCAGTCTCTCCAGTATTCTTGTTCTATTGTATCTTGTTTGCTAGCAGGAGTACAACATAATGCTATTTCCTTTAATCTTTACTGCATTGAAGCTATTCTGTTGTTTCCAGTCTTTCCAATGTTGTTGTTGTTCTCTTTTATCTCATCTAGTCTGTCTTTTCCTGTTCTCTTTTGTCTTTCTCTCTCTTTCCCTCTCTCTCAAGATTCAAAGATTCAAAAGGTGCTTTATTGGCACATTCGTATTGCCAAAGCTTAGAGATAAGGCACAGGACAATAACAGGAGTAGAGAGTAAAAAAAAAAAAAAACAGAATAGTATAGAAAGAGTAATAATAAATGTATATAAAAATAAAAGACAATTAGTCAAGGATGAAGTGACATTATTAAAAAAAAAAAGAGTGTATATAATAATAACAGTGATCAGTGCATATTTGTTTGTGTGTGTATGTGTGTGTGTGTGAGACAGATATGGTGTGGTCACTCGTTGCCCCTCACTAGGTTGCAGTTGTGTGTGTGTTGTGCTGCTAGGGTGCAGTTCTCATTGCCTTCCCCCAGGAGGGTTCGGGGAGGAAATTGAAGTTGGGGTTGATTTTTTTTAATCTGGTGAAGAATTTTGTGCAAATGTAGTGATATTTCAGGCATTCAGTGAGGAAATGCTGCTCTGCCTCTATTTTATCGAGTCTCTTCTCTCGGGGCAGCCAGGTCTGTATCTCCCTGTCTCTACAGCCAGTTTCTTAGCTTTGGGTCGGTCGCCGTGCTGTCTCTCTCTATTGCTGATTTGTTTTGTCACCTCAAGTCTCTCTGTTGTTAAATTATCTCCCCCACTCTCGCTAAAGCTCCAGTTCTCATCTAGTCTCGCTAACAATAAAAGCACGCAGTTCTTCAGACACTGAGATTTTTCAGTATCTCTGTAATACACGGATCTCCTTGTACCTCCGCTGGTTCTGTTGTGTAGGCCTTTCTGAGTTTCCGTAATACATGTTTCTTAAAAGCCCTGCAACGTGCTGCTGTATGGGTCTCTTTCCATTTTGTCATTCTAGCATAGTCTTTCCACACTTCCCTGCTTTTTCAAAGGCTTACACGCCTCTTTTTAAGTAACTTTGTTGGTTCTGTGTCTCTTTCACTGTCCTCCTAATGCTTGTCTATCTCATCCTGCTTTGTGGAGTCAGTCATTCACTGACAGGATTGTCATTTTTGGTTCCTCTCTCTGCCCTCCATGCTACCAGCTGCTTTCATGTGTCAGCCAGGCTTTGTACAGGCTCTGCAGAAATCTCATTAAACGCAGTCTGAGTACAGAGTCGCTCCTCAGACCTGATTCTCCATGCTACTCAAAATCCTAGTACTTACTCTCTCTCTCTCTCTC